>JAPYMA010002605.1:0-32077 GCA_035041965.1 Anisakis pegreffii
TTCCAGCTTGATAATGTTGTATTACATTGCCACAAAACTATTGGCTCTAGTGTCCTTCGCCATAACGTTAAGTGTGAAATGCAATGTTTTAAGAATTGAATTTCACGTTTTCGCTTAATTTTCGCTTATTTTCACTCTGTGTTTGTGAGATAGAGTGTATATTGATGTCAGGTGATCGTATGAGTCAATATCTTACGAAATGCTTATGATTCAAGTATCATAAAACATCTATCACCTAGTTTTACATGATTCATTTTCAAGCGATCCACTGTTATTCATATGCCCTGCCATATTGCACGATGCAGAATTCGTCGTGTGCAGAATCAACTGAAACGATGGAAGTGACTGTGAAAGTGCCAATAAATATTGCCCTTATCAAATATTGGGGTAAACGAGATCAGGTATATTTCCACGTAAATTTCAATTAAATTTCAATCGTATCTTGTTGATGTTAATAACGAGTCTTTTCACTAAGGAGTTCCACAGCTAAAAAATCGAGTTGCAATTCACTGACCGTTATGTATGAGAATTAGACGAATTCAAAAAGTTTATTTGAATATATTAAAGGAATTGAAATTGCCATTGAACGATTCAATATCGGTGAATATAAATGATTTATGCGCAAAAACAACCGTTCGAATCGCTTCATCAATTGATCAGGACAGCATCACTATTAATGGCCAAAGCGTTGATCTCAGTAAAGATGAACGATTCTTGAAATGTTTCGCCGTTCGTTTCGTTTATTATCTTCTATTGGCTCCCTTTATCTGTCTTATTTACGCCTGAATTTGGTGCTTTGCAAGCATGAAAAACCAATTTTTATTGCTATCATATTAAATGGATTGCTCAAATGTTCAGTTCTTACTTACATTAGGAAAAGTTTTCGATGCTGTTGTATTTGAAAATGATGATAGTAGAGTTCTTCGAGTCGGGTAGTTTCCAATATATTGAAATATTGATTTAGGAAATTTCAGGAAGTGAGACGGATCATTCGTAAACGATCGATAAAAGGTGATGGCGATACGCAGTCTGATAAACAATGTTTTCACAAGTTTGAAGTTTGTTCAGCTTTTTTTCATTCATTCGTTTGCTTTATTCCGAAGTAAAACTGGTTGCGATAACAATAACAAATGTCATATATCTGAGAAAAAACAATTGCAATAGTGTTATTGATCGTTAGCTTACTGAATGGTTTGAATCATAAAGCAAATGGAAAAGCTCACTTGGTGAAAATTATTTATATATTAATGTTTTCATTCGAAAACGTCCGTTTTGGAAATTATTATTTGACGTTCAGATTTTTGCACATATCAAATCCGGTCGATCATTCAGTATCAGAGGAATCCAAGAGTGTCACATTTTTATTACCATTGATTCGCAGTGTTTATTATGGATTAATTGGATTCATTCGTTTTATTTCAATTGTTTCAGATTTCGTCCGAAACAAATTTCCCGATAGAGGCTGGTTTGGCATCATCGGCGGCTGGTTTTGCAGCGATTGCATTCGCTTTTGGTCATCTCTACAAACTTAGCAACGATTTGGTATTACAAATCGCTAGATTAGGTTCATCTTTCGATAAGATTTCGTTTTAGAAAGTGCATAAGATTTTGAAATTAGTTGATTCTGCAAGATTCCTCTTTAATAATCATATGGAAATCATCGTTATGTGTGTTGACAATTGTAAAGAAAATCTGTTTAATCACAGAGTAGGAATCGTGCACAAGAGAGTATTGTTGTTATGATATATCACTTCAGTTCGTTTATATGTATCTAACAGAGGTCATCTTGTAATCACTTTATTGTATCGAACAAATGAATGTATTGCATTTGGGAATATCCAAAGAGCGTTTGAAATAGTTCACAGTTTTAATGCAAATAAAATTGGTAGTAGTTTTGCAATGGAAGCATCGTTACCTATCAGAACGAATGGCAATTTTAATAGAACTGTGTTGTTGCTAACAATGGCTAATTATAGGCTCAGGTAGTGCGTGTCGTAGTCTTTATGAAGGTTTCGTTCATTGGAAGGTGGGACGAAGCTCGGATGGATCTGATTGTACATGCGAGGTAGAATTAGTTTCATTTTGCTTCTAAGTTTAGTTTGAAAAATTACAGCAATATTCATGCTTTTTTACAGTCAAACTGAACAAATAAGTCGTTTCCGAAATCCCTAAAGTCTCTTATATCCACAAAATTCGTCTGCTGCCTCAAGACGATCATAATGTTGTATAATGGCATATCCATAATAATCAGTCACCTCGCTCCTTCTTCCCTCCGAACTAATTAAATATGAAAAGTGATGAATCAATATGAAAAGGTGAACTTATGAACAGACAATAGCACCCGCAGATAAATGGAATTCATTGCGTGCGCTTATTTTGGTCACATCCAGTAAATCGAAACACATTGGCAGTACGAAGGGAATGCAGAGAAGCGTTGAAACTTCTGAATTATTAAAATATCGCGTCGAAGAAATTGTTCCGAAACGGGTCACAAGGTAGTGATTCGATTGCAATAATTTTCCACGTCCTTTTGATATGCGTAGGTAATCCGCTGATTTGTTCCTTGTTGGGACAGTATTCGTATGATTTGGTTTTATAACTCATCATGTTACGGTTATTTCTTCTATTGCATCCATTACACATTGCATTTTTAATCAATTTCATAAAGTAATTAAAGCAGATAGGCATATTTTCGCATTGAATGTCCATGCTAAAGTTAATGCAGTTGATCGTGTGACGTTCATTTGAACAATTTGAGATTGATCAAAGCGATCCAATCGAATGATTTCGATGAATTAGCCACCGTAACAATGGGCGATAGTAATCAACTGCATGCAATTTGTTTGGATACTGCACCGCCATTGAAGGTCCGTTCAGCGTTGGCTGTTTAACGCTTTCAATCGAATCAGCACATCAAGATGTTCTTCGAGAACGAGTTTGACATTATGCTGTAATCGCCTTGTACATGGCTCTTTTCAGTCTTCATGGTTGAATTGAATAATGAGAATGTTTGGTTCAATGAACTGAATTGTAATTTGTATTTGGAAGTTATTGTCATAAATGATCATTTTGAATTGAGAAAACGTATAGAGCGATGGATATTAAATGTGTTGAATAAGTAACTTTTTAACCTTGTAATCAGTGCTCTGGCAAAGTGAATATTTCATATTTGTTTTGTAGTATCTGAATGAAAAATCATGGCATTTAATACGAGTGATGGAAGCGTTGAATGCGCAATATGATCGAAAACGTGTAACGTACACGTTCGATGCGGGTCCGAATTGCTGTCTGTTCTTCGAGGGCGATTTCTTAGCGACTCTCCTTGCTGTCCTCGTTAAATATTGTGACATCAGCGCGCATCTTTTCGGTAATTTTTATTTATTTTATACGGTTTTCCACGTCTATTGGCCAGATTATATGATTTGATTTTCCAGCTTGTCGTCAAATTGCTGGTTTATGCAAAACTTATTTTCGATCCTAAGTGCTCACGAGATTTCAAAATGCTCTATGAAATTGCGGAAACGATGCTCAAATTAGCTTTTATTGGTAAAATTGAGTGGTGTGACTGAGTTGTTTTATTTGGCTTGTAATGATTGTCGTGTGCGAATTCACAGAAATTGCTGACCGTCAGTAACGTTCAGATTTTGACTATTGATTATTTCAGATAAAGTGGCAAAAAACGCGTTATTCGAAGAAAATTCGGAGTTAAGAAATGAAATAGAGAAGTTGAAGGCTACGGTGACGTTGAACGATGTTGAACCGAAATGCGTTCTTGAAGATATGTTCTTAAGTGGAGTTGGGGCGCCTCCGAAAGTAGTGAAAGCTTGAAATTGAACTTTGATAATTTTATTGTTATGCCTCATGCTGGAATTGTTTGTCGGAATAATGCCATCTGATCATCACCAATTTGGCTGAGGATCATTGGAATCAATTGCAACGATGGAGTGAATCTTCAGCTTTAAAAAATTCACTCATCTTTCTGATACAATGAATGGCTGAGGAACTTTATTTCATTATCGTTTGTGATATTTGATGTTGTACATTTTTCATGTTGATGATATTAATTCAACGTTGTCATGTGTCCATTGTTTTATTCTCTACTCAAACCACGCCTGTCATCTGTTTTGATTCAGAAGATTCGGAAGATGTGGTAGGTAGAACAAAATGCTTCTTTAGGTAATTGTAAGAGATCATATTGGTAGAAACTTTTTGCTTTAATCTTTTGATGATAGGTGTTGATTCAGAAGATATGATGAGATATTTAGAAACCATTAATACCCTTTAATATGAGATATGTCATATTGTTAGAAGTTGTTATATGTACTGATGGAATTGTCGACGAGTTTTTTTCGGAGTTCACATCAGTCATTGTTGATTATTGTTGTTGTTGTTGTTGTTGTTGTTACTTGTTTGTTGTTTCTCTCCAGTTGAAAATTTAAACGAGTCATAAATTCATGTTTGATCATCGTGATGAAGTGTATTCCGCGTTTATTTACAATATACGAATGGGATATCTAGTCAGTATTTGAGTGAATTCATCAAATCATTCAGCTCCATCAAAAAGACATTGATTCGACATTTGATTCATTTGTCAGCTCATTTCTGGTCGCCTGTCCCAAATTTCTTGTCACCAGTTAAATTGACCTCAGCAACGATCGTTCTGATAGATATTATTTGTTTTTACCAATCGCATGTTTACCAAACTGTTGTTTACCAAACTAATCGTATCGCATGAGAACAAGAATTTTCGTGAACTGCAAATTATCGTATCCACAATTTTTAATTATTCATGTTTTAAAGTTTTTGATGACAAATTTCTTCGAGGTTTAAGAATGCAGCAGACATATTTTTATGGTCTGTGAAAAATTTTCGTGAACTTTAGCAGTTACAGTTAGATGTAATTCGATTTTATCCAGTGATGCTTCCTTTAATTATAGGATAGCTGTTAGTTGATTTTGAAGAAGTTTCTTTCCGCTGAATTCAGTTTCAATAATGTTTTAAAGTTATATTTTGTTTGGACGCCTTACCAAGAGCACAACAATGACTATTACTCAGTAAGGAATTCCAGATTCGTTTTGTTGTGAGGAGTTTTGTAATGGATTCATTAATGGATGATCCCAAGCAGTCACGAAGCTCGAAATTTTCTTGAGTCTGATTATTAGTGGAATTCTATTCTTTTTGAACTTTTGTCTAGTGCGATATCTTTATTTTTTTCCGCTGATTTGTCATTAATCATGTCACGCGAATAATACATATCTGCTTCATAGGCGATCATTTTCTCCAGTATCATGCCTTATCACGGTAATTTGGGTTGACTTTACCCATCATACTCAGTTCGCTCATTTCTATTCACTAAGCTCATTCCATAGGTTACACTTTATCAGTTATTCATCTGGTGGTTTTAAGATGTTGCGGAATTCCCCAATTCCCGTATCTAGAACGAGATTTTGAAACTGATCGCAATGTACCTCATTATGCTCGCAATCTATCTTTCAAACCCTCAACTAATTGTCTCCTATAGGGATTGGTGAGAGCACTTTCATATTTGTCAACAATTTCAGGGATAATCACACATAGTCATTAGACGTTGTAAGTCTACTGAAGAGATCAAAACGATCGCAAGGTAAGAATTTGATGAGTGACACCTATTGGAAACATGTTTGGCCGTGCAGTGAACTACTCGGTTAGATTTGTTTTCAGATTATGTCAATGCTTGCTTGTTGCAATCGCAGTTGCATTCACAGCATTAGAATTAATTAGAATAGCGCAACGAGAATCGTGATACAGTTATCAGCAGCAATAAACACATTAAATAACAATAAAGTTAACTGGTAAAGCAGTCAACAACAACATTTAAGTTCATATTGTTAACACTCGTGAAGATAATGAAATAGCAATGGCGATTATAAGCATCATTATTCATTCATCCTAATCTATAATGCAGTAAAATGATGAGTAGTCTTGACAGTTACCTCGTGATAATCGTGATACAGTTATCAGCAGCAATAAAAAAACACCTCGATCACCTCATATGACTGCTTAATTTTCAGCGAATTTCATCAGTGCCAATCATCCACTATTCCACGACGCAACAATTCTAGAGCTTGGTGCTGGGGCGACTGGTATTCCGGGAATTGTTGCATCGAAGTGTGGTGCTAAATTTGTAATCTTCTCAGACCATCCTCGCTATGACAAGGTCATTGTTTTTGAGGAAATATTTCTTTCATTCATTTTTGAATTCATTCAAATTCTATGGAATCAATCATTGATTATCAATGAATCGCAAGTTCGTTTAACAAAACGGTTAAATTCTTTGATCCCGTATTTTTAATTGATACACCATTTCAGTTTGCACAATTGAATATAATAAGGCTTTAGACGGTTGTTCGAGAATCGACGTTCCGAATGAGAATGAAAACGCTATGTGCCATTTTTCTGTGCTCCTTTTGTTGGAAGAATTTGGAATGTCTGAATATTTGTGAACACTTTCTCAATTTCAGGCATTGAATCTGCTCAAATTAAATTGTTCTCGCAACAATCTTCCAGAATCGTCATACATTGTTACGGTTTCTCATTTTCGATATAAATTCAGCTTGAAACGATCAGTGCTTTCATTTCATTGCTTTCATTGAACGATTCTATGATCATTTCTTCAAGCGGCCATCAACGGTCCATGATTTGAGGGTATTGACTGGGAATCGGAGCAATCCGTTGAGAAGGTATTGGATCGACTGGGAAACTTGAATTTCATCCTCGCATCCGATTTGTTTTTCGACGGTACCGTCTTCGAATCGCTCATCTCAACAATCGCTCATATCCTCGAAAAATTCCCGAAAGCTCATTGTTACTTTACATATGAAGAACGAGAGTTAGTTTCAATATTCTATTTATTTGTTTATTTTGAATCTCATTTGTCTCATTTGCTTTATAATATCGTCGCATGTTAATGACATAACATACTTACATTCTCTGACAATCGCAATGTGAACGGTCATAAAAGTGTTTTTATTATCATTGATAATATCATTTACTGTTACTGATAACTACCACGTTGCCAATTTTACACACTCTCTTTCAATGAAATAACGTCAAAATGCTTTACATAGAAAAAACTCATTGTTAGAAATGTGCGTGAATTCATTGCATATGATGACGCTCCTGTGCCCTTATCTTGTCATTCGTTAGAGGTGAAAAGTTTCGAAATTTTCTTTATTACATTCAATTCAATATGGCTTTTATGAGTAGAATCTGTGCAAAATTCTCTCTTTGATATACCACAATGCTGTGGAAAAATTCAATTGCTTATTATTCTTGTTTCGATGCCCTCGTCAAAAATACATAGCATTCAATTGAATTAGCAGAAATTAACAGCAAGGAAGCACAATTTGTTTATGCTTTGAGAGACAAATCATTATTGATTATTATTATTATTATTATTATTATTATTCGTTTGCGGAAATTATTCGTCATAATTCGGTTGATGTTTAGTGTTTCATTGGTTAGACTGCAAACGATGATAAACACCAGTCGCCTGTTCATAGTCCACGTTTTCAACACGCGTTTCCTCATACGTTTTTCTCGGAAATATGGCCGTATTCGAGACTGCATAACATCCACGATGGCCATCCTCTCAATTATCCTCTTCTAGGCCTTACTCATTATAATTCTAACTGCTTTACACCTTTCAAGCATTCGCTTCTTACGCTCACATGAAACAGTTTCGTTTCCTATTCATCTCATCACTTTCATACGTCACATTCGGTTCACACAACTACGTACGTGTATCATCAGCACCAAAAGTGCATTCACTAAAACAATGACTATTTATTATTATTATCGATCACTCGTTGTTGAACAAATGCTTTTGCTCTCGATGAACGCGATTTGTTTTACGTCATTTGTGATCATTCCCACTTAAGACAAGGTTCCTAAAGGCTCTCACTACGTACAATTTTTTGGGAACTCATAACATTTACGATCGTTATGGTGCGTTCAATGAACACATGATATTGTACAAAAACACCGAAACTAATACTGATAAGAGTGAGATTACAAGGAGGTATAGTCAAAATTCATATTCAATGAACATGTCAGATGGGTGCGTACAATTAGGATTTGCGAGTATTACGAGTTGAATGCTGAAATGAAAGAGTTTATCTGAAGTTGTACGAGCACTTTTTTCTCATAATTAGCAAATCTCTGCTCTCAAATGTGATGTCTATAAATATAATGTTTAAACTCAACCTTAGCATCTATTCGAAATAAAATAGATCAATAAAAGTTTTGTGTGCAAAAAGTTTCACCACTAAGCAAAGTCCATCAACCACAATATAACGAAAGGTTTACGCTTTACGAGAATTCTTTAGGATTATCAAGTTTTCTTGTTAAAATTGTTCGGAACACACTCCTCTTTTGGAATTATATTTCAGCATTCAAAAAAATGACTTTCTTCCGTTTTTCAATTCCTTCGTCATGTCCAAGAACCTGAATTTCTTTGATGAGAATCGTTGCGTTCGTTAAGTTCAGTGATCACCATCATAATTTATGGTCTACAAAGATCGTGCGATTGCCAATTGCGCCATTATTTTCACATTAAATCGCTAGTGTTACCACTTTTTAAAATCTGTTCAATTACACTAACAATAAGTATTAACAGTTTCGATGCAGTCACAGTGCCAGCAATAAATACAATTGTAATCTAAAATTACAGCAGTGATTGGTGTATTGAGGATCTGCTAATATTGAATTCGCTGTGTTGCGATCGCATTTCAAAGATTCAAATCAACCAGAAGACAATACATCTCGGTGTTATTTACTCGAACAAACATTGTACGTTTCAACATTTCCATTCACAACAAATTTTTTTGATTTCGTCAGTAAACGAAAATGATTTTCACGTCACTAAAACTCTGTCAAAACAAGAGTACAGCTGACGATTCCGAATGAAAACCAACTGAACGATCGCAATTTCGATTGATCCATTGTATTTATTAAGAAGAACACCGGTTTTTGCGATCACTCCACTCAAACATATGTTCAACTTCCTATACAAACATATTCTATTGTTATTTCTCATTCCACTGCCACAAGCAGTAATTCACGAACCATGAATTAACAAAATACGATTCAATCGAAATCATTTACCCACCCACAACCTGTCATATGCTCCTCATTCACAAATTTCCCTTATGGGATCGAGCAAAAATTTCCCTACAGAGCGCATTTCCCTGAAAGCATCGTAAAACATTCACGTGTGCATATTGCTGATCTGGGAGTTTCGTTGTATTTTGTTGCCATTTTTTGTTGTTGTTTGATGGTTCTAATAGTACTCATTACATCGAAAGACTTCCATTGAGTTAATCCCATTTTTAGACTTTTTTCGAAAGACGCATATATCTTCTTAATGAACAACTGCGAAACGTCGCAAAATAGAAATGAATATTTGTTGATTTTGAATTCTCTCGACGAGTACGTTCGATAAGGTTCTGTTGTGTTTTCAGGCGCAATGAATTCAACGTCATATTTTGCCGGTATTGAAGGGTGTGTATGTTTTCTCTGAAATCAATAATTTTTTTTCGAAATTGCCATCTTACGATTAGTATCATGAATTATTCATCAAACGTTCATGCGAAATTTTGATCGAGTGCGATGCAAGTCTTTGAATATATACACGCATTTTGATTTCTGCACATGTGAATCGCATATGAGTGATGTGAGTTGAACAAAAAAATTGTTTCGATCCGAAGCCAATGAAATTCATTTTTGCATTTCAAAAATTCCATATTTGCCGAAAAACCGAAAGATTTTCAAAACTAAAAATTCAATCAATTATTATCGCTACAGCAAAAAACCTCTGTAATGTTCTCCGTATGATTCGTGATGTTAATGGAAGTGTAAAAATCTCCGTAACCTTTTTTCTTTGCTAATTTCACAAAATGAAATTTTGATACCAATCGGTTTGATCCACTGTGATTGTGGATATTTGGATTTGTTACGATAAATAGTCACACTAAAATAGCATAATTTTTTCTGATGATGTATCGTAATTTATGAGAGTGCGTAAAATTCAGTGGAGCGACACATTCACAGCTGGTGATCGTGGATAGTAAGGGGAAAAAATACGGTGAATGGTCGCATACAGGTTTGAACTATTATTTGGAGGGGTTCGATACGGTTGCGAATGAAGTTGCAGTTTGGATTAGAGGAATTAAAAGCGAACTGAACATCAATGGGCCACTCGGCGCTGTTGTACGTTCATTTCATTTTCAGTTGATGTTCATTTGCCGAGTTTTTGTTCTTATTGATGTTTGTTAGCAAATGAAACCGTATTTCTTTTACGGGCCACCTTCCCATTGCTTAACTCACATGAATATTTAAGCATACTTTTGGTCAGTTCAAAGCAATAAATGAAAATGATAAATGCGATTGCTATGAAGCTTGTTGAATTTATAGTCGCACTATCAATCATTCATTTCAATAATGTTGAGAAGACTGTTGCTTTTAATTAAAAGCAGTTGATGATCAGAAATTACGTCGGATAAGAAGTATTCGAAAAGAAGCGAATATCATTTAACGAATGAAATTGCAAATGAAATTTTTAAGGGTATGGGTTTATCGGGTGCAGAAGATGAAGCAATCAATAGGCAACTTGTTGATATTCTCGAAAAGCAACACAGTGACGTCGCAAAGCAATTCTTCCTTACCACCGATTCAGTGGTCACCATTGCGGCTACTTTCCATAAAGGTATCACCCAAATCTGTGCTGTTTTATTGTGAGCATGTTCTGCACACTGATTTCTGCTCTTGTTAGCTGCAGCTTTATCATTCTATAGCTTTGGTTATCAGTCGTTATCGTCATTCGACAGCTTTAGTATTCATTCGTGGAATGCAAACAACGATTGTTCAATATATCGGTTTAAAAAAATTGAGGCGGTGTTGTACTGATTGCCGGCACTGGATCGACGGCTCGTCTTCTGAAAGCTGATGGTCGTGTGTTCGGTGTTGGTGGTTGGGGTCATCAGATTGGCGATGGAGGAAGTGGATTTTGGATTGCGAATAGGTATGCGGAATGTTGTTCATCTACGTCACTCTCATTTATTTTCGACTTAATATAGCAAATAGCTAGTGCTTTTCAATCACCTCTAAAAAGTTCTTTAAAAGTGTCCACTTCTCTTCAATATTTTTGCATAGTCATTTCATATCCTTTTAGTAGAAACTCTTCAGTCAAGCTATTGAAATGCATGATGACCCGTTTCCTGCCCACTCTTATCCTGTCCCAGCTATCACATTACGTCCTTTCACACCAGTTCAAATGAATATCGCCAATTTATCTAGTGCTTATCAAAGAGTCTCTAATTGTAAAATTTGCGAACATCTCAATGAGAGATGAAAATGCGATATTCAGAGTAATTCGATATATATTCGATGATGACGATGGTCTGGTGAAAGCGCCATATCCAACTGAAACAGTGAAACGGATACTTTTGGAACATTTCAATTTGGGTGACAAAATTGAAATGTTAACCTTACTCTACGCTAAATTCGAAAAAGCCAATATCGCTTCGTTTACGGGGAAACTTGTTAAAGGTTTGCAGCAGTTTTCCCAAAATTTATTCAACGAATCAAATCAACTATTCCATATTGATGTACCTTCTTTTGCATTTGATCTGTGTGCACAGCATTTGATCCACTCGAACCGTAAACCAACTGCATTTGGTCCATTTGATCCATTTGATCCACTCGAACTCTTCCGACTGCTTCCTCCAATTTATGAGGATTATCATTGTATCGGGATTCACACTGAGTTCTCTCTCCTTTCAGAAGCACCAGATGACCCTCTCGTCAAGCACGTCTTCCACAAAGCTGGTGTTATATTAGGTAGTCATATTCGGGCAATTTCGAGTCATTTCGATGAGGTTGTGAATTATTCAAATTATTCGTTGCATTTTATTGCTCGTTTCATGTGATTTACTTCGTCAAGTTCAATTTTTGAAACATTTCTGATATATCTTAGATGCTGCTTATGGGAAGTTTCTCAGCAAGAACGCTTCTCTTGCATAACATCTTATTCTGTTCGTTTTTTTTTTGTCAAGATCTTCAGAATAAATTGAAGAGTAATATTTACTGCTTGTTGATACCGTTAACGATGAAAAAACTCCGCTTTCCAGGAGATGTTTCTTGATGTCCCAGTTGTTTTGGTTGGGTCGGTCTTCAAAAGTTGGTCACTTCTGAAAGATGGTTAGTTATCATCGTAATACGAATCTTGGACTGTCTGCGAGTGGTTTTCGATATCCGATTGCGTTTATGAATTGTTCCAAAAATTTCAATTTTATTGCTTTCTGAGTTAGCGTTTGATCGTTGCTGATGGAATGTGCCCAGTTCTCGTTACTAATTCCAAAATTGATCTCTGATGGAGTTAAAAACTCTGTGACGGACACAGTCAGAGGTGAAATGAATATTCCTAACGACATTTGGTTTGGTTCAAGAAGCGTTCGATTCTGAACGTGACAGATAAAATCTTGTTAAAGGATGAAGTCTTCTCGAATGCGGATGTATTGAATTGACTTTCAGGTTTCGAAGAAGGTGTATTCAGCCGTGATAAGCGAGGCAATCACATCAAAAAAGTGACTTTATATAATTTGGATGAAACTCCAGCAGTCGGAGCTGCTCTATTGGCTGCGCAAAATATTCATGTGGACATACCTTATAAGCATACCTCTAAAGTTGTAGATGTTTTGCAACAATTTCAAATACATTTGTGATAAATTTTATTGCTCTTGAAATATTTTTTCTTCATATTTTTCAATTGCTGTGTTACTCTCCCTAAATTATAATAAGGAGAAAAAGCATTTGGTGTTCAAGTGTTGTTCATGCATTTTGTGCTCATTTTCATATTCACATTTGATATTAATGAAATGAGGATTAGAAGCTTGGGAACTTCATTCATTTGCTTTCCGTTAATCCGAATTTTCATCAGCAAACAATTTCTCAGTGAGAACTCGCACGAGATGCAAAGTTCTCTCAAAATTTGTTAGTATTCTTATCGAATCATTCCATAAAATATCTCCGAATCCTGCAATTTCTCGAATTGTCCGAATCCAGCAAATCAGCATTCATGTTGTGTGATGTATGAAAATGAGCGATTCGCTTTTGAAGGTGATCGTGCTCAATGCAGAGATTCGATTTTTCTTGTTCACTTATGTATAGTGCCTGTTAATTTTTTGAATAAATTCGTACCCTTATTAAGTTCTTTCTTCTTCAACACACACCAATCGCATCGATGCAATCATTAGACCAGTGGTTCTCACAGGGGGTGAAATTACCCATTTTGAGTAATTTGGAGGTATCAATGGGTAATGGAGAGGGTCGGGAAAGTAGTATTTCGTGCAGTTGTTATTTTATGATAGAACGTCACAATGGTGGTGTTTCTTAACTCGGATGTATAAATGCAGTTGGTTAATGGCAACAGTCTTCTCCTCTTTTCTGACTATCAGTAGCTCGTCCGGGCCTAACGGGGTTTTCATTCGTTTTAAAAGGGTTTTCATTCTTTTCCTTGCTGTTGCAATCGCTCTCATAGCTTTTATCACCAGAAGTGTTCTCTTTTTCTAATTTCTCATTCATTTCACGCAACAATTAAAGTCAAATTCTCATTCTATCAAACACACTCTATTATTGATTATTTGACTGTCGAACGTTGTTGAGCAATTCAATTCGATGGTTGTGTTGTTGTTGCGGCTGTCAACACTCGTCAACGTATCCAGTAAATAGTATATGCTACAGAATAAGAAATTGATTCGAACTATGAATTGAAATGAGACGAAGTGAATGAGAAAAACTCATCAAGTGAACGGTATTCGCATGTAATAGCTATGAGAGTAATTACAACACGTCTGAAAAGAATGAGAATTCATTTAAATCAGTGTTGAAGTGAGCGTGTCACAGACAATGGGTTTTCATGCAATCAAAATCGATTGCAATAATGATCAACACAACGGTCTAAAAGAAGCCGCAGCGATGTCGATTACCATCATGGACGTGCTAATGAGATTGAAAGTAACGGTGATCAGAACATAACATGTGCAACTTCCCGACTTAATAAGGGGAGGGGGTAACGGCTGTCTACCAGATCATCAGAAGAGGTAATGGAGCAACCGAACGTGAGAACCAGTGTATTAGACCAAAGTGATGAAAAAATTCATAAAATTCCAACAAATCTCTAAACATCGTCAATTTCCTCCAATTTCAGTCCATCACAAATCAAAAGTCCATCACAGATTCTTCGTCCATCACAAAAGCTGAAAGTGAAATGAATTTCTGAACGAGCACCATTTTAGGCGCTGAATTACGGCAAAACGTTTGGCATAGAAACACTAACATAGTGCGAGTTCACTATAAAATCCACCTTTCTCAGCGCTAATTTCAAAGAATTTCGAACTAGTGCAGAATCCAATCAGAATTATTTATGCGTGACCTCTCGAATTTTCCAAAAAAAGAAAAAACATTAACTTGGGTGATTGACTGTTTACTGGCGATTTCGAGTTACTTTATGAGGTGTGAGCAAATTATGTCTAAATGATGATTATAGGGTTGATATTTGGAATTATAGTAGTTTGTTGAGAGCGTATAATTCACTACTTGACCGAATTATCGCTTTGTGTGTTTGAGATTTGTAATGATAATTACGATAAAGAGGCGAACGATGAGGAGGTAAAGGAATGTGCATCATTATGAGGTACATTTTTCGGGATTCAAAAAATCACACGATCATACCGATTCCAATGGTCATCCCATCGACAGACAATCGATGAACTGTGTTCCCTCAAAAAAGTAATACTCAATTCATCGTTTTCCCTCCTTGACAGATCCTTATTTAACATAATTGGCGAGGTCATTTGAGTCATTATCATTCACGGTAAGTGAGAAACACTTGTTTGCGACCAATCGTATTCCAGATAATTGTTTCATCAGATATGCGCAAAAAAAATTCATAATCCATTTTCGAAAAATGTTGCGCAATCGACGCACGGTCTGATACCATTGCGAGCCTCTGTTGCGGAAGACCTATGCTGAAAGCCTTCCGCTTTAGGAATTTTTTCAACTATTGGAAAGAAGTTCACGTTGCCAGCATGTTATTCCCTAAATTTTCTTCTCCCTTTATAGAATCTCCAAGAAAATCTGATAGAATCTCTAAGAAAATGATCCCAAAATCGAGACATTACGCCGAATTCATTGTTGATTGAAAAAAAAATTAGTTTCAAATCACAGCATGAAACGGAATAAGTTGATGGATGAATCGTTTATATCAATTTTTGCTCATTTTCTAACGTAAATTATCGCCGGTTCCGCTCCCCGGTTGCGTTCCCCAGTGTTCGGATCTTTAACCGCTTTGTGTTCGGTTGCCGCAGTTTGCCCCAAAAAGACCGACAATTGTATTTTTCATTCAACACATCGTTCGGCTATTGTTAAGACTGGTAATTAGAGGCCATAAAGTTGACGGCGTTATTTTTTGTGAATGAACCGAATAGACGATAATTCATGAATCGCGATACTAAATGATGAATTACTGCATTTATCTAATTAACGCAAGTAAATTGCCAACAAAAGATATCCTATGCCAGTTTTTATATTCTCAAGATTTCATGCCGGATTTTCTTTTCGGATCAAATAAATTTGCGCAGCGTAAGAGAAGAACTGCACAGCATTCAAATTCATCTCGCTAGTCTGATTCATTTTGCGGATAGATATCGATGCAGACTAGAGCGTGTTTATTCATCACTTTTTCAGAAACTAATGCTTCTTGTATTCTTTCATTCACAAAGTTTTGCAATTCACATGGCCCTCATAAATTTCATCAAATGTCTTATTCTCATGTCTAAATGCCTACTCCGCATCTAATTTTGATCATCAACGAATGATATTCTGCAAAGTTCTGCTATAATTGGGCCCGAGCGGACATTTTACGATGTGTTTATCTATGTGATTATCTGAAGATCCTTTATTCCAGAGTTGTGTATCTCTGACATAGAATGCTGCAGAAGCATGTAACTATCGTCGTCTTTGATATTTGATCTATTTGAGAGTAACACTGCTTTATTACAGTAGATTAAAATTTCCGCCACCTGTACGTCTGAATTGGATCAACCAAATTGTGCTTCTTCCTAAGAATTGTCTAAAAAATGACATATGCTATCGAAATCTTATTTGTCGTAAGGAATGCAAATCATTCATTCATGTTTCATGCCAGATTCCTTTACGACTTTCGTTTCTTCTAATTTTAATTTTCGAACCAACCGCATGCTGAATCTTACCTTTGTAATCCAGAGCGTTTTGTAGTATTATGACAAAATGTGATCAGATCCGTGTGAGTATTGCACGGAAATGGCTGAGCTCAGATGCTTCGCCTGATAGCGATACGTCTTCGTTTACTTGGAGCGTCTAATGTTTGCGCCGTTGTACACAGATCAAGATGATCTACTTTAAGGATGCTCAGTAGAGATTCCACAAAAAGCTGCGAGCAAAAAACCACGAAATCTATTCTCTCAATCGAAATACTAGTGATTCGAAAATTGTGCATTTTTACTTAAATTTGAATTTTCGGTTTATTTACTTCTAGCAAAATTGTAATTTGAACAAGGAGCTTTTCACTTTACAAAAATATTCAAATTTGTCATCACTGTTCTTCGCATCCAACAAAATTGAGGAACGTCGTTTGCAAACGTTCCAAAAATAGAATAACACCATCAAATTTTTCCAAGATACCATTAAAGGACGTCTTTTAATGTTGGCTGTCTAAAATTGTGTTTACTTACTTTTGACCACATTAAGGTCAGTTTACACTTCCGATTCATACGCTTCATTTAATCGCCTGCGATTTTCAAATTTATGAACCTCATTGAGTTGTCAAATATGCAAAAAAAATTCCCATCAAAATCAATCACAAAACTTTAGAAATCGATTCAGTCGAATAAATTGAAAAAAAAAATGAAATTCTCATTGAAACTATCACATCACACTTTTCGCATATGACATCGTGCATCAGCGCATGAAGTATGTCATCCAGCGCTGTTTTTCAATCAACTCTATGCTACTGTGTTCACAGTGAACGTCACTGAAATGAATTTGAAAAAAAATTGTTACAATTTTAGAATTTTTTGCACTCGCAGTCGTGACCTAAGCAATGACAATTATTAGGTGTTGTTATCGTCTCATCGATTCCGCACATTTGAAGTATTCACAAAGAAACATTCGCAGTCCCATTAACAACGTAACACCAATTAAACAAACACTTCATTTGTGCTGAATTCCGAAAATTTCTGCGCCATCTAATTGAATAACATTCGTTGTCACATCATCAGTTAGACATTTCATAATTGTTTTGTGAACAACCCAGATAGTGTGTTTACAGAGTCTTGAATGAAAAATTGCTGAGGTCGTCGTGAATTCAGAAGGAGAAAGAAGAGCGGCAAATCAGCTTGCTCCATTAAGAACTAATGTAAGGTGACAATATGAATTTTTTTTTGAGTGATGACTTTTGCAGATTTATGATCACTTTTATGATTTATTTCAGTGTGATATTCAGATGTTTAATTATGCAATTCAGTTGAATTTAGAACAACGCTATATATAAATGGTGTACACTTTCAGTGAACGCCATCACAATGGCATAACTATTGTATTGTCGTCTACAACATAATGCCACCAACAAAAATTGTTGTATAATGCAGCAGCAGCATTAATTCAAATAAAATTGTGTTATTGCCTAAGTTCCACTAATTTCTACGTGTCATTCATCGTTGAGTGATTTTGAGGCGAATGGAGTCGCCGTTTTGAGTGCTTCTCAGGAATGCACTGAATTGTGTTTGTTTGTGAGGATTCTGTTTCCGAGTTGTTTGTTACCGAAGATATTTATTTTCTGAAATGTTTATTGCACTACGCAAGCGGACATTCGACTTTCATTTCAATCGCATTATTTTATTGCTCATTTGCTCTTCATCGTGTATTATACTATCGGTAGATGGCAACAAAAATTCTCCTAAAAATGGTTTGTTTAATAGTTCTTTGGGCGGAAAAAAATTTACATCAGAAGAAATAAAAAGGAATAATCTTAAAAGTCGAGAAGAAATAATCTTTAAAATATGAAATTGTCAGCATTCATCCTTTAGTGGTTATCGCACTTTTGTAGGCATTTTGTTTCCAATGTGTAAATGAATCCTAATCTCCATATAAAATTCTCATTTCACTTTTTTTGTGTGCATCAATCGCATCTGCGATAGTTTGCGAAAAGGAGACTTTTTTTGCTAATTTTTGGTCCACAGCTTAATATTAGCTTCAGCATTTGAAACCAATTTCCAACTAAAAATTTCCGTATATTTGCCATCACCGATTTCAGATGTTCTATCTCGACGTAGCAGTAGCGGTTCAATTGCTCGTTTGAGAATTCCACCGCGCGTCGAAAGACGATTCGCTCCTCGATCACTGCCTAATCCCCATCGAGCTAACGCAAATCCAACAAAAGTACGTATCTCACCATAAAACTTCCATGTTTCTATTTCCATACAATACAAGAGGCTTTTTACTGTCAGCCCGTAATGCATTTGTAACGAATTAACGCGTCAATATGCAAATGGTTCGACTCATTCCTATAGCACAGTTACGACTTTGAACCATTTGTCCTCCAGTCAGTAAAAGAAGAAGGAACCTGAGAGTGGTGACTGATTCAGAAGATATAACATTAAAATGTGAGACTGTAAACATTGGGTATGCTGCATCCTAGCCTAATCCAATCCGACTCAGATCTCGTTCAAGTAATCATTAGGCGAGCATCTTTAAACGACCAAATCATAACAAGTAAATGATTGACTGTTGGGTTCGATGTGCCAGCAGACCTTAACCAGCAGTGTATAAAGGACTAACTCATTTATACAGTGGCTGTTTGCGTCAAGCAACTTAGAAATTTGATTTTGTAGATCAGCTCTGCTAATTTACAAAATCCTTTCTCAATATCCACAAAGAAATCCTTCACTTGTGTACTTCCACGTAAATGACACCTCCATAGAACGGACACGTGCTATGCAACAGCTTGCCAGCATTGTAATTATTAACATCTTTTTTTGTGTAGTCCAAAGTGCCACTAAATTAAGGACCCAAAAGAAGCTCAAAAGAGTACGGTTGGGCCATTCGTAATGAATGTTATGCGTACGACAGTGAAAGCGATGTCATCCGAACGATTGAATTTATTGAACGATATCGGAAGGATCCGAAAATCGAAATCGATGCTCTATGTACCGCATGAAGCGAATCGGAAACGTCTCCTTAACGAGAGAAATAATAAACTCAAACGATTACGTTACAATTCACAGCATAAAAAACCAGTAAGAGGTTTTCTCAAATCACTTTCGCATCATCATTTTCCTCAAATTATCGATATCTTCTCGTTTTTTTTTCTGCTCACACTGACATTATGAGAGTCATTATGCTGATTATTGAATAACCAAAAGGATGTGCATCGCGATTTGAATAAGTTTTGTCATTGGTATAGTATATTCACACATCATTACCTTTCTCTTCTCGAACTGATCAGAATAACCGAAGTAGATCAAATCGCTGAACCGCACTGCAGCGAACTATGTGAACCTTTTGAACCATCTGTCTGAAATTTCTGAAATCTCGCTTACGTTATTGCATCTGTTAGAGTGTGAACGATGTTCCAAATTGTTTGAAAGAAACGAAATCATTTTTACAAAGTTTTAGGTACGATTAGTGTCACATGAAGTTTATGAAGCAGAATTGGTGAGAAATATTGAGGAAGATGAATTACGATACCTTGGTAATCGACAAAATCATGCCAGCAGTCGGCACGCTAACGAAAATCGTAAACTCCAAAGCGGAAGCCGTGACGATTCGTCGAGGTATGTTTACTGGGACTATCGTTCGAAATCTTTGAACAGTATTCATAATCACACTGCAATTAAAATGTCATCCGATGTTCAATAGGTTGTTCCATCTAAACTGTTACATTCAGTTATGAGCAAACAGAGAACTGCATCAAACCCATCCACTGCTTTGATGCGTAAGATATCAGGCTAATGATTGTCGAAACAAGCATCGAGAAGAATGATTTAATCGAAAAACGCTTTGAAGGTCAAATTTTGTAACTGCTGGAGTTCGATTGTTGAATAGACCGTCGAATGTGAAAATTGTTCAACGACATCAATCGCCACAATCGGCGAATTCGAAGAAGCAAAATTTTGTGGTGGGTTGGTTCTCTTGCGATTGTTTTCAATCTAATCCAGCTGGCTAATCCAAACAACGATTGTGTCAAAATGATTTGAATTTAAGAAAGCAGTTAAGCTGAAGTGTCAGTTCATTTAATCAGCAATTGTTTAATCGGATAACTTGAAGTTCTGCTATCAAACGAAATACTTTTCAAGTCAACAGCCGTCAAAAAGCAGCCCATCGGAAGAGATTTGCAACCACAATCGAAGTACACTCACAACCATGGAACTTACATAAGTTTTCATTCGCCCAATCAAATCAGCCAACAACCGCCCAACTCTTCGCCGTATCACTCATCATTACCCTCATGGATGATCAGTGATGACCGTGATCTTTTCGATGGAACTATATTCGATGCGGCTCAAAATCCCAAACTGACCGGTCGTCGCGCACTCTCTATCGATACACCTGATTCACAACAAAAAACAAACGGTAAGTGGAAGATCTCGTTCCAGTCTGGTCCGCGCTTGTGACATTGCGAAACACACGCAAGCGATTGAATGTGTACAAAAACTCAAAAACTTTAAAACTTATCCGTAAAGCAGTTGAAATTCCAGTAAATGTTTCACTGCACTGCAGAATTTAATCCACACTGCTCTTCAAGTCGGTCCCTAATCAATCCATTAATGTTCAATTAAGTTCAACAAACCAATTCTGTGTTTCGACAAACCGAAATATTTCAGTTCCAGAACATCTGCAGCTCAATATTTGAGAACTTGTCTAAGAACGGCTATTGAATTTTTTCAGGGATGATTGCAGAGAGGCTCGAGAGCAGTTTCCAACAGCAAAGTAATTCAGATGAAGTGGTGACGTCGTCGAACAAACAATCTGGTCATTCTGAAGGAACAGAGGACAGATCAGATCGGCTTGAGCACTTCGGCACGATAGAATCCACGCAAACAATAGTACCGCCATCGGACATTGCTGAACCTAATTTGGATGAGTTCGGCGATAATATGGATAGCATTAACATGAATAAGAACTCCATTGATCAGAGTGTTCGAAACGAGCACTCCAATAATCATCCGTATAATCAGAAAACTTTAGAAAACTATGAAGTGATCAACTCATTGCCATCGTTCCCGTTCAGTCACTGTTACATGAATGTCAACGGTGAGTGCCGCCTTTAAATTACCTTCAAATATGGTTTGCAGATATTTCGAAGGCTATAATTTTTCGGATATTTCGCGTCTATCCGGTCTCACCGATAACCTCAGCAGGCCTATTGCAAGCTTGAGTCTAATTTTGGACCTAATCCTCAAGAATATATTCCTTTGACTGCTGCAAAGTGCATAATCTTCCAAACTGTCACTGTACTTGAAGCACTTTTGCCTAAAGCAATTAAGTCGACTTAGAGATCATTTCGCTGCATATAGCCCACTCATGTAATCAATGTCCTCACCAAAAACACCTCTAATGGAGTAGTTCTGGTTGACATAGTGTCTTTAATTTGGCTGCTGTAATTTTACTGCATGTGCCTGAAATATACTCATTATTGATAACTACAATGAGAAAATTGTGAGTTACTGACGACCACTGCGCTAAAATAACGAATTGCTGAGAAATTGTAAATATGTCTGAACGGGATTCTACAGGATTCATGTGCTGCAACCGCTCACTGGAATTAACAATGAGGCAAACGTACACAGACCTTCTTCGTACAACGCCAGCCTATAATCCCTGTAATATTCAACGACTGGCTAATCTTATTCAAAAAAACGTCGAGAACAGGTATAACATCAACACTACAATGGCATCAGTAAAATTCGACAATAAAATTGAAATTAACAAGCAAAAACCATCCATACGATTACCTTTTCATCCCATTTCAATTAAGTCTGAGTCAAATGACGGCCTGTATTAATTTGATCTTTTTCAACATGAATTAATTGTTTTGACACTAATTTTTTATCTCATCGGAAAAAGATGATAAAAAGACTGATCAGAGCTAATTCATCAGGTTTGAAATTCCGTTCGAGATAATCGTTTCATTGGACGATTTCGTTCTTTATTCACATTTCATTTCTGATCTAACGTGCAAAATTGAACTCGATGGACATTATATTGCTGCGTATGCTGCAAGTAGTCGTGCCGTTCGCAAGGTACGTTCTAAACTCTTTTCAGCGAATGTTTTTGAAATCTCAATTGTATTTTCTTGGAATTTCAACTTTTTCCTTCAATGTTTGAAACGGTCAACTCGAAGTTCAGTATCAAAGAAAGATTTTGATGCTGGAACAACGTGCAACCATTTTGGAAGTATCTTCCGTTGCTGTTATAATAATTGAGAATACGAATGAAACCAGTGATTAAAGGAACAGAAGCAGAATGGGGCGAGCGCAGAAGTGCGGCAAATATTGAATTCAAATATACTGACTGAATTTGCTCATAATATACGGGATCGATATTTATACAACAAAACTGACGAGACTGTAAATACAGTGAATACAGGTGATCATTTACTTTCATTCGTTTCATCTTTTTAATAAAGTGCGAGTGTCCAACGAAGCGCATACTCTGCTAATAGGCTCTATGTCCTCGAATAACTCTAGGGTATTTGACAAAATGGAGTATTTTAATTATCTGAACATAATACGAAACCTCTGTACGTGGTTGGCATTATTTAGTAATAAACAGGTGGAGCCTGATGAAATATTTTTACCTGAGAAAATGTCTGATCATGCATCGATGGCTGACCCTGAGATCAGCTGTGGATATATCGTATATCTAACATACAAATGTCATGGATGAAACTACAGCATACTGTCACAACCAAATTATGGAGGCATTTAGCAGGCATTAGTGTTCTATTGCAGATCAAATGCTTAAAACGCTCGTACTTATACAACTTGATTTTGCTATGCTGTCTTAAACGCTTTGTCGACGGAATGCACCTTCTTTACCTAATGATGCTCATACCATTATTACGCTGTCGACTGTGATTTGTTCAGAATCTCAAGAAGAGGATCAATTGGATAGTGAACCATTGGTCATTACCATCGATCAACCGATTCCGCGGATAAGTGAAGAATCCTCGGAGCCAGTATCGTCCGATCAGATCAACGAGAATTCGTCGATACAAGATCGCTCTTTACTGATAACAGGATTGTTAACGAACTCAGTCGGTGAACGACAAAACAGTCCTGTACGTATGATTCATTCATTATTGCCTTAAACCAGTGGTATTCAACTTTTTTGTTCAGCGTATTCTTAATCGACTTTCAATATCATCTGCGTTTCCTTCTCCTCTACCAGAAGATACTCAACCAAACGAAAACATTATTCAAAATATTGCATGAAAAACAATATTTCATGCAAACGAATGTGGTTGCATGAAAAACTGTTGTCTATGACACGCTCACTTCAAACTGATTTAGATGGATTCTCATTCTTTTCAGACGTGTTGTATTCACTCTCATAGCTATTGTATTCAAATGTCGTTCTCTTGCTGAGTTTTTTTCATTCACTTCGTCTCATTTCATTTCACAGTTCGAATCAGTTTCTTATTCTGTTGCATATACTATTTACTGCATACGTTGACGAGTGTTGACAACCAAAATCAACAATACAACCATTGAATTGAATTGCTCAATAACGTTTGACAGTCAAATAATCAATAATAGAGTGTATTTGATAGAATGAGAATTTGACTTTAATTGTTGAGTGAAATGAATGAGAAATTAGAAAAAGAGAACACTTCTGGTGATAAAAGCTATGAGAGCGACTACAACAGCACGGAAAAGAATGAGAACCCTGTTAAAACGAATGAAAACCCCGTTAGGCCTGGACGAGCTAATGATACTCAGAAAACAGGAGAAGAGTGTTGCCATTAACCAACTGCATTTATACATCCGAGTTAAGAAACACCACCATTGTGACGTTCTGCCGTAACATAATAACTACATGAAATACTAATCTCCTGACCCCCTTTATTATCCCTTGACCCAAAATGGGTGATTTCACCCGCTACGAGAACTGCTGCTCCAGAAGGAGAAAATTCATATGAACATCACATTTCATTATGTGATTTATCTTACGATAATAAACAGAAGACCAAAAACTTTCATAAGTGAATACGTTGGCTTCAAATGGATCGCATTGATCATGTGCTCACTAGAGTGCGACAAAAGATCTCTACAGATTCTTTTTCACAGAGGCATATTACCTGGCTTGAGAGTACCGTTAGATTGATAGAGATATACTTCCATTGGTTTTGGCATAGATATCCTTCCAAGCTTGCAGGTACCCACTGCGAAGAGCAATCAGCAAATGACTGCAAAAGGATTGCCTTCAGTAAATTCATCCGAATCGTTGAATGCAGCAGCATTTGAACTTCTTCGGACTATGTTAACACATAAACTCGCTTCTTCTGATTCATTTCAAAATTCGCTGTTCCCACTGATCACCACTTCACCAACTCCAATTCAGGTTTCGCAACACTTTGCCGTTGTGCAACATTTGTATTTTTGAATTTAGTCTATTAAACGAGTGAATGACATTACCAAATATACCGGTGCCCGGTCAATTCGCCTAAAGACACATTGCCTAACGGACAGTTTGCCTAACTTACGGTTTTTTAACGGATATTTCGCTTAATAGGCAAACTGTTCCTTAGGCAAACTGTCCATTAAGCAATGTGTCTTTAGGCAGATTGAGCGTTCACGAATATGCCTGTATAGCATTATAGCAAGCTAATTCGTTTCGGAATTTTCTGAAGTTCTGCTCGGCGACATCAGCAAATGATGTAATTTCCAGCTATTTTAGGTCAAGTTCACCACGGAGTCAACTAACGATTTTGCAAGAAGAGTGTATGGAGCAAGCACCCAACAGCAACGTGGTTCTCAGATTATGAATTCAGTTGTGCCTTTGAACATAACCGGATATCACGATGCCTCTTCAACGGCAACGGACCGAATTCACGTGCCGAATCAAAAAACACTCGAGCCAATGCCTGCTTCTGCGTTCTCGCCAATTTCATCGTCAAATCCGCCCAATATAGACGACGCTGTAACACCGACCTCCACTCATTCTACAACGTCAGATTCATTATCTGTCACTTGGCCGACTACACCTCAACTAACAGTGTTCCAGAATCGTAGGCCAGCTGTCAGAAATAGGCCTTCGCTATCACATCGTAGAAAAAATATCCACAATTTGCGCCAAATGATCAGAAAAGATGCTCTCAAAAGTGCACAGTCGAGCAACTCGGACAGCATTGACGCCGTTAGAGTGCACAAAGTTTCTGAGGCTTTCGTTCGCAAGATGCCCTCTACAAACGTGCCAAGTGCTAACGGAAATGCGGTGACGGATAGCTCAAGTGCACCAGATTCAATCGAAATAGCTGGTTGGGAACATCTGGTCGAAAACGGCATCATCCTGGCACCAAACTCATCTGAAATTGAATCAACCGCACGTTCCAGGACATTTTCTGACCGCAGAGCCAGCCTTAACTACGACGAAGTTCAAGACATCACTGATCTCGGATTCCTTGGAGACTGATTTTTGTGCATCAATGACCGTTATGCTCTTAGAAGAGGTATTAAAAGCAATACTTGCGTGGAACTGTTCAAACGAGTTCGTTAATCCAACTTAACGTTATCGACTGTTGATGCCATATATTACGATTTTTAAATATCTCTGCAGATCACTGTGCGTTTCACTAAGGTACACACTCGTGAATAACGGCAAAACAGAAATTTGGCTATTTATGATTGATTGTTTCATCGCATTTTAACGGAATTTTGATTCTCCATAACAATAATTTGCTGATAATCACATTAATAATTTATGCGTTCCATTGTTTGTGTTTTGATATTGGTAATATTGGTAATAAGTTTCATAATAATGATAACCGTCATTGTTGTTATTGAAATAAATGACCAATTTGTAAAGTCGTTTCAGTTCAGTGTTCTATCGTTGATGTATATTGTGATGCTTTGTTCTGTATTCTCTCAAATAAAATCTTTCCCCGTTTGAATGGAAGCCTCTCCCTGGAGAGTGATGAAGATTAGAAGGTTTTAGACTCGACTTCGAGACAATGTGATAGCTTGTTTTATCACCTTATTCGTGTGAAGATTAGTTATCTATTTGCTCACAAGAATTCTCAGCTTTATTGCAGGACACGAAAAGACGAGGAAAATAGGTAAACTTCCGAAAAAGATAATATCATCTATTAACAAACCAGAGGATAAATGCTCATGACAATGATATTATATTTTGGTGTAGTGATTGCCGAATGAACTGAAAATAATTGTGAGAAGAAATTTTTCTGCGAGGCAAATGCATTTTTCCTTCACTTACTCTTAAGTACTGTTAGGTTTATGGAGTACTTCCGAATTTGACCATTCTCTTGGCCATAAATGTTGATGAAATTTCTTATATCATTCTCGCTCTGAATTTATAAGTTGACTTCATTAAAATTTTTTGAAGACGCTGTTCAAATCTACTGTCAGTTATGGTTTTCAAAAAAGAACTCATGAAAAGTTGAAGATTCCAGTGATTTTGAAAGATTTACGTCAAATGCGTTGCACAATTCTACATAGCGCTCATGTTAAATTTGTTTGCTAATATTCCTATCGTCAATTCATTTAGCCGTCAATACATGAATATTGTTCATTTAAGTTGACTTCAGTGTTAGCATTGGTTTTATTTGAATAAAAACGAAAGTAGGCATAAGAAAATTTCAAGCAATTTTCAGTAAATTGCTGTGCATAAACTGATTGATCTGCTCGATTAATCATACTGATCTGCATTTCTGTAGATATCCATCAATTTTCTTGTGACTGCGTCTGTTTCGATATTGCTATATAATAGAATCAGTTGAATAGACTCAAGAAATGAGTAAGGAAGTGGCTCATAAATGCGAAAAGTTCATGAGATCGGTAGCTGGATATGCGTGTGCTACGTGTTCACATAATGAATTAGTCGTTTATTTACGTTGGATGCGATCGTTTACATTAACCGTTTGCTGTAATCGTTTTAGAATTAGTGTTTACATGCCATTAACTTCAACATATTATAATTACATCTTTCTAAGTAATATTCAACAAACCATGAGAAATTACTTTTGTTTGTCTGCTGTCAAATTGATGTATGTCATTGTTATACCTATTACACGCGCCTCTTTCGAGCAGTTCTATGAAGTCATTCTTCTATAATGCATCTCTCTCAATAATATATCTCATTGTTAGCGTTCATCGATGAATAAAGTTTGAAACGCATGAGAATTCGAAAAATGCATAATGATCTTATTGGATCGTATGGTGGCTTGTAAATTTTAAACAAATCTTGTAAATTTTAACTGATTGTAAGTCACTGGACGAAATATTCGTTCTTAACACATTTGAAATGATCAATCAGCCTTGAGATTAATCAAGTGAACTTTTATCGTACGAATGCTTGCATCTTCAACTGACCAATGTCATGTTCTAGCTAATGGACGCATTACCAGTTGATCACTTATGATAGCCATTTGAGCTCAAGCATTCAAATTTATTCTAACTGAAGCACTGTGCTTATCAACAAACCCTTCTTCAAAGGAGGTTAAGCGAACAGTCTTTCCATTGAGCAACATTTAAGAAGATAAAGGCATTGCCACTGGATCAGCCGTTACAACTCAGAAAAAACGTCGAATTCCATACCCGGTATTCAGTAAATTATCGTTCTACATTTTATTGGAGTATTTCCTCTGAAAGTTGCGCATGAGAAAGACATCCGAAATACAATCAAATATCTTGGGAAGTCATAAACAGTTCGCAATAAACTACAGAGTTGTCGATACCGTTGAGTTTGTAGCATTTGAGTATGGAGATTTAGAACTTTAAGGATTTGTTGAGAACATTTGAACAGGATACAATTACACCAGTCTCGATGATATGATCAATTACGATCCAAAATTGAAGTTTTTCATGCTTAAACAAATATCCAGCGGTCGAATACTCATTAATGGTGAGTTGAATGCATGAAACGAAAGAGACGCAATGAATTATGGTTCTCACGAAGCTATTTGCAATTCACTTATTAGTATCCGTATTCTTATTGATGTTATTAAGCTTATTATCGTATTACACACTTATACCTTTCGAGCATTTGCTTATGGAAGTTCCTTCTAGCCATTGTCATTGTCCAATTTATTGCCAATCTCGTATTAACGTCATAAATTTCATTCTTTGCCTTCACAGTTGATCAGAGTTGAATTTCTTGTGACTGAATGAACATTCAGCTCTGAACAGATATCTTCTGTTTGATCTCCATAAAAGACTTAAACTGTCTACATATTAAGTTGCCGAACGAAGGTCTTGAACTTCTTATGAATATATCCCAGTTCAGTTAGTGTCAGTTCAACCTTAACATACTCGATCTGCTTCTTGAGTTCACTTTCATGCTGTTCTGGTTTCATAAGTGTGTTTCTTGTGCTTTTGTAGAAAATGGCGTTCAATATAACATCACTATTGGATGACACCTCAAGAACAGAGCATTTCACAGAAACTCCGAATGAAATAGATGAAACAAACGACAAAGGCGTTGACGATGAATATCTTTCAAGTAAGTCGTGAAACATTTCATTGTTTTTGTAGAGCTGCGCTCCAATTGATCAAATTTGACATTGATTTTCTCAGTGGTGGATTGCACTCAACATGATTAATCGAACTGAGTGAGGTTCAGGTTTACAAACAGTCTGCTAGATTGATTTGTTTCTGACTACTGGACTGATGATAAAAATTTTCTTTTCAAACAATAAAGGGGATTTTATGCCCTTTCAAGGACACGTAGAATATGCTCCACAATTACCAATCGCAGTTGACGGATCGAGCGTTCAGCAATGTGTCTCACCTTCACTTCTTCAACTTCAGATGCTATTCGGTTTCGCAGGTTGAATTTTCGATATTCGAACAATTACTGCTATCTCAAAACAGCAAGCAATAACACGTTGTTTTTAAGAACCACTGCAACGCTCATATAATTTTTCGTTGTCCGCTAGCAATAAGCATACATGAATCGTTAAGTTGTTGATTCCAGCACGGAAACATGAGTACAAAAGAGCACGTAAGACACCGAGTGATCGCAAGCCACGTCAAGCCTACACAACCCAGCAATTGGAACAACTCGAGGCCGAATTCAAGGTGCCCCTTATAACACATCACGTTCGAAGGTTTCAGCAAGCCGAGGGTGAACTGATCTGAGTGAAATGCCATTAATTACTCGATACATGATTCGAATTTGCATTCGATATACGTTTTGAAAGCGTTGAGTTTAATTCAGAATTCCGCAAATTTCAGCACGATAAATACTTGAGTGTTTCCAAGCGCATTGATCTATCGAAGAGTCTCAGACTTACGGAAACCCAAATAAAGACTTGGTTTCAAAACCGACGGTGAGTATCTGACTGAAGTATTGCTGACAGTCTTGATCAGGCAACATTACCTTCTGTTTATTGCTGAACATTTCGAAAACTAGTCTGAAAGAAATGTCTGTGAAAAATTTAGCAGATTACAGCTGAGCTGAAGAAAATTGCAAATTTACATGAGTGAATAGCAAAACAAAATTATGTTGCTTTCAGCACGAAATGGAAGAAGCAGTTGACCGCATCGCTACGTGAACTGTGCAAATCCAGTGTATATCCACTTCAAATCACCACCACAAATCCAATCGTCTCAGCAATCAATCCTGCTCTCTTCAGATCATCTACTTTATCGACCAATTTCTTGTTGCAAACAGAACCTCAACGACCTTCCGTATGAGTAACGCGACAATGCAAAAAGCTGAGCAATGAACTGTTGCCACCAACTGATCCAAATAATATTTTGTAATATTCACAATAACTATGACTATTTTGAGATTATGTGTGATCTTTCAAATATGCACCGCAGTAATGTTCATTTCCTCGCATAGATTCAACTTCACTGGGGCAACCTGCTAGCCTAACTTTAAGTTTGCTTTTCGAAACGATCACATTCGAAAACTTGTTCGAAAGGATTTGCTTTCCTTAAAACCTCAAAGAAGATCGCACGTCAAAATATAGGAGGGACCCTGCTTCTCGGGTTTGCCAATCAACATGTGGATATTTTGGTACCGTTGAATCGAAAATCGACTTTCAGATTGTGCCGAGTGAATATTTTTTCCATTGTATAATTATTAAAATTATTATGTCGTATAATAAATCTTTAAAAATATCATCGTAATTTGTTATCAACTTCGGTTGATTTGCACGACATATCAAACAGATTACTACAGTCACTACTAGCGATTTCAGAGGGAAGGGTTTCACATATGGATATTTATTACAAATTTATTATGACCACATCGAAAATAGATTTACGATTCATTCAAACATCTACAATAATTTCAAAAAATGCAATATTATAAAATTAAAAAATGTTCGTTATGGGCTGATAAAAATTCATTCGCTTTGTTTGAATTCCTAATTAATTCCAAATTAACTGACGCTCAGATCGCATCACGAATGTAGGCCATATTCAACCTAACGGTACTCTCATGTTCGCCCGGCAACATATCTTCCTCTTTCCACTGTCAGATTCTCCACATTCTCTAGTTTCAAAATAACATATATTTTGCTGAAGGACAATGACCAGTTGAGGAGATATAGCAATTTACTTAGATCTTTTTCAATTAGCGCAGTCGCGCTCATTATTCATCTACATTGATCACTATAGATCAATCAATACGTTATTATAGTAATATACGGGTTGCCATAATCGAACCAACCGTCTTTTCAGGTTTATCGGAAAACATGCGAATTTCTATTCATCAGTCGATCCAGCAGAATCTCCAGAATCAGAATATTAGAAATTTTACTGAGCAATTTGCCTTAGTTGACGAGATATAGGTATTTTATTAATGCTATCTCGGTTGGCACCTTCAAGCCTAGCGTCTCCTCAAGTTTGCCCAACAACATATGAATTTTCTTGCACCATTCCATCCAGCTGGATCACTCCATTCAGAAAAACATATATCTTGCCGAGCAAAAAACATATATTCATTATAGAGCAATCAGTGCGTTAATATAGCAATATACCGGTTGGCACCATCGAACCAACCGTCTTCTCGGGTTTGCCTGGAAACATATGAATTTCATTTCACCATTCGATCCAGAGGAATATCTGAAGTCCAAATATCATATATTTTATTATGAAATTCGGCTTACTTGAGTAGATACAACCATTTTCCTCACGGCTATAGGAGTGCCATGTTCAAGCCTAGCGTCTTCTCAAGTTTGTCCAATAACATATAAATTTTCTAGCTTCGTTCGATCCAGCTGGATCTCTACATTCACAAAAACATACATTTTGCCGAGCGATTTTGCTTAGCTGAGGAGATATAGCAATTTTTTTAAATCTATTCCTACTAACGCAGTCGCACTCATCATTCATTTACATTGATCACTATAGAGCAATCAACACGTTAATATACTAGTATACCGGTTGCCATCATCGAACCAACCGCCTTCTCAGGTTTGCCCGGAAACATATGAATTTCCTTTCACCATTCGATCCAGCGGAATCTCTACATTCAGAATAACATATATTTTGCTGTGAAGTTCGTCTTGCTTGAGGAGATATAACAATTTTCTCTACACTACCTCATGGTTATAGGGGTGCCATGTTTAATTTTGCTCGGAAACATATTGATGCTTGTACATCACTCGATCGAACAGAATCTCTGCTTTCTAAAAGTGAGAAACACACCGGAAAATTCTGCCTGTGCGAAAAGATATAGCTATTTTTCTCATGTTATAGGGGTTGGCACATAAAAACCTACCGTACTCTCAGCGTTGACCAGTAACATA
>JAPYMA010002609.1:0-11455 GCA_035041965.1 Anisakis pegreffii
ACGGTCAACGGTAATACTGTGATCATCGTAATGCGGTTGATGCGTTTAAATGATAAAATTTTCATTTAATTTAATATGTGCGTTTTTGGAATAATTGATGAAGCAGACGTGTAAAGTGTATGAATGGGATTTGTAAACGAGATTGTGCAGAGGAGCGATGAATAGTGGGCTGGAATGTGTAGTTATGGATTGTATTGTGCTGCATGTATGTGGATTGAATTGAAATATTGGTATTGGTAACACTGAAGTAATATTTTTGCTTTTGATCGAATTCAATAATTTTACAGCGTTCAAAAGTGGTTTTCGATGAAGTAAAGGATTTTATGCGAAAAGATTTGCATAGGTTTGATAGATGAAGAAATAGCGCCGACGATGTTTCCAGATAGTTTTGCGTCTTGATAATTTCAGTTGATTTTTTTGTAATTTCTGGTATTTTTAAGATTTTAGGAATTCAAATTATTGGTAATTAAACGAATATTCGTGGTGATTTTAAGTTTTCCTTGCTTACGTCGAGAATGTCTGTTGAAAATATTAATATGTTTACTGTTAATATGTTTACATCGAGTTTATATTAATTAAAATATTAATAATATATTTGCTGCTGACATTGGTGAACAGTTGAAAGGTGTTATTTCCTCTAATGTTTCAGCTTGAAATGCCATGTTCTCTACATATACAACCTATGAAAACTTTTTAAATCCAAATACATAATTGCTGGGAGTATTATCTGTGCATAGAGATTCATTTTGAGTGTAATCGAAAAGACTTCGTATAACTGAGTATTGAACACTGTTCAAAGCCTTTCCTGTCTTCGTTATATTTTAGAATCTTTTATTAAGAAATACTCTAATTTTAAGCGTACAAAGATTTTGTTGATTAATGTTACATAATTCGGCAATGTTGTCAAATAAATTATTGAGAGGATGACGAATATTGTCATCAATTTCTCGGATATTTAAAGTATGCTTTAGCCTAACTTTGATACCTTTTTTGAGAATTTGTATAATACCATTATTGTGCAGTACTTTCAGCTTGCCAATTATGATGTGGTAGTGGTAGTTGTCGATGAAATCAGATTAAGAACAGTCGCAATTGTGATTCAAAACGGTTTGTAATAAAGCAGGGTAGTGAGTGTTGATTGGGTTGAGTAGCAATTGGAATGAAAAATGTTTTGACTTACCGGTGGGTCGTATTTAAATGTAACGCTTATTTTGATATGGGCTTGTAACAGGGCAAGGATTTTATGCTTGACTTCGTTATCTCTAAAAATCTATTATAATTGATGTGCTTATAATCTCTAACGGGGTACCGCAATACGAATTTGTAGTATGATCTTCTGAAAACGGTTTTTCTTCTGCATTACAGTGTGTTGATGAAATGTGTATGAAAGAGACTTTGAATTTAAGTTAGCCGTAATATTAATAATTGAAAGATGGTCATATAAAATGCAGAGGGTTTAAAAATAGCTTTATAACTGTGTGTTGATCATGTTGTACTTATATTCTGATATGTCGTTGATAAAAGTAAAGTTAATAATTTCACTTTTTTCGTCTGCGTCTGTCATATGTATTGTGTTCAGTTTGTTAAATCGTCTCAAAATGTTAATCCGAAGCCGAGATATGATCTCTCGGATATTCGGTTATCAGAACATTGGTTAAATGGAATTTTGAAGGAGCGATATCGATTCTATGCTGTTTTTGGAATTAAGTTAATTAGAAATGGCTACAAAACCTTCAGTGTTGTCGTTTAACTCCACTGGATAAACGACCTTCGTGCTCCTTACAACATCAATTCACTTCAGAATGAAACGCAACCGAAAGAAATGTTTTTGATGTATTATCGTGTAATGTGAACAGCGTTAACATGCAGCATAATAATGCTATTAACGTTCACATAAATGCATTTTTATCGTCATTTATTTTCGGAGAAGAAACAGTAACAATGAAATGGCAAAGAAGTAATGTAATAAAACAGTGATAAATTTTGATAATAGATAGAAGCCGAATCATAGCCTGGCTCAGGCTCACAACACTAATGATATTGGTACACCACTCAGTTCGCTCAGATTGTAGCGTTTGACGCTCATCAGATCAGTTGCTCGCATTATGTGCACTGAAGAACTGATTTATCGCGATCTTAACACAACCACTCGGCAGAGACTGAACGGTCTCCGCGGTAACTCAGAGGTAGAGCCCCGACCGGTAATTGGTACTTGGCGGGTTCGATTCCCGTTTGCGGAGGAAAGTTTTGTTTGAAACCGAGTGGTGTACCAATATCATTAGTGATAAACTTGATTGAGTTGATCGCTGATTGACAATTAACGACAAATTTGGTTCGATAGAACAACAAATTCGACAACAACACTTCAAACGTCGAAATCCGGCCTTCGTCCTTATCGAACACCACAATATCCGGTTCGCGATGTTTCATCTTCGCTTTGGTTCGCAGCTCAGTATCCCATAAGATTTTGCAGTGCTCCTTTCTAAGCACGCTGAGCATATGATTATTTGCTACCCTCTTTTTTGTCGCCGGCTGTACGGTCGCGATAGGCGTCCAAGGTATCTCACGGGCAAACCATGTGAGCTCGGGGACTATCCTGGCCGTTCCTAATGCTGATAATGCCATGCATTCGAGCAGAAGGTCTAAGGCTTCTGGGCTCATATTCAGCGTTCGCTTCAGGTCCTCTTTTACAACCGATAAGTATTCTCCGCATGTAGTAAATAGTAGCAGATAGATTGAGTGCATGAACAGGAGATAGGCGTCTAGTGGTGATTTGAGTGAGAAGCACTATTTACTACGAATATTTACATCGATTCACACACAGCAAATAATCAACAACAAACGAACAAGACGAAATTGCGCGATTGAGTGATTGAGTCGAGGGATAACGGCAGATTGATTTGCAACGAAGCGAAGCTGACGAATTGAGTTAAGGAGTAGCGATAACGATTGATTGGTTAACACGAATGAGAGAGCGACTGAACGAGTGAACGATCCTACCGAATGAGAGCATCATCCTTCTGTAGGGTTTATAACGTAATGAATAAATCACGTGAATATAGGAAGAGCAAGTGCACAGCGTGATATTTAATACAAATTATTTAACCTATTCATGGCGAACACAAAGGTTAAGAGGCGTTTGGATGGTAGAGATGGAAGCTTATTCATAAAAAGCTTGAATTACTGAATACAAAAATTTCAATACGTAGATAAAGCGATTACATCATTCAATACAAATTTTACAATACACTTTTGAAAGCGACGGAACATCTGGCAAAGATAGGAGAGAACATCTGACCATAGCTTATTCATTTAAAAAAATTAATGACGGAAGTCATCTTTATCGTGAATCACATGATTCACGACACCACACGAGCCAACAATGACCGGAACAAAGTCGACTCCTTGCTTGTAGATGGCCTGTAGGTCGCCTATCAAGTTCGTACCCGGTAGGTACGGTGGATTTAATTCATCTGGTAGCTCGGTCGAGTTGACCGTGTAGCGGTTGATTTTGATTTCCCTCTGCTTATCCATACCTGTGGCGAAAGCCACTGACACTTCAAAGACCAAAATTCGGTCTTCGTCCTTATCGAACATCACAATATCCGGCTTGCGGTGTTTCATCTTCGCTTTGGTCTGCAGCTCAGTGTCCCACAAGATTTTGCAGTGTTCGTTTTCAAGCACGCTAGGGACCTGGTTGCTATAGTGTGTTGGAGGTAAGCCGTATCGTGTGCATAGGCTGTAGTGTAGATTTCTAGCGACGGCATCGTGCCTTTCAACGTAAAGGTTGGGTAACCAGTGTGTACAGGCGTTAGTTATATGCTGTACTGCTTCGGGTGCTGCATGGCAGCACCTGCAGGTATTGCTCTGATTACCTCCTCGCGCCGTTGGGCTCGCCCGCGCTAGTAGGGTATTTTCTTGCACTGCAAGCACGTCTCTCAAGTTACGGCCACTGATGCAACCCTTCTTAATCCACAATGTGGACAGGTATCTATCGATTGTTGCATCTCTTAGGATCCTTCCTGCCATTGCCTTTTCTTTCCATCCATTTAGATGCTTTTCTGCCCGTTTCTTCTGGAACGCATCCCGAAGATGCCGATGGAGTTGGGAGGCGTTATTGAAATCCAACTCGTTAACGGTGACTTTTCTTAGTCTTACATCGGTCACGGGCTTGATCCCATACGTGGCCATAATCTTGAGGGCGTCACCTTCCGGTGTTCGCTTGCCTCGCTCCGTCAACTTCTGAAAAAAGAGATGCTGCGACGAAAGGTCTGGGCATGTCGTGAGGTAGCACCATGTTGCCATGATCCTATCCTCTAATGTGATAAACGAGTTTTCGACGAACGAGTCCTTCTCCGAGTTGTTGGTCTTCCTTATGAACCCAACAAGTTCATGCCCCACTGCCGTCAACAATAAGTTGAACGTTGTAAATCCGTGACCTTTTTCTGCCAAACGTATTGAGCGTCGTTTCAAACCGCCCTCGAAATCCGCGAGCATATTACGGCACTAAAAATATATTGATTGGTACTACCATCAATAGCATCGGTTGATGCGAATGATAATATGATGAGCATTACAACGAAACTGAACTGAAATAATGCTGCATTATGACAGCATCTCGGTTATTAACAATATCACTTGATTGATAAATATGCAACTCTGACTACCCATCGACATCTACGGCTCTTTGTAAAATTGAAATATACTGAAGATGGTGTTTTACACCGATAGGTCTACCAGTTTCCTCCATTTTATTTTATCTAATTGTTTATTCCATTTTATTCTATTCTATTTCCCAACTTGTCCTGCCCTTATTATTACTATTGTTATTATTGCTATACCTACTCATATTATTCCCATTCCACACACCTCCACATTATACTGCGCATCCTAAGGTCGTAACATCAAAGGTAATATTCTTATTACTTTCAACTCTTTTAATTGTACAAACAGTTGATTAATTTTATTACCTCATTCCGCAAGTTCAATCTCCCCATTGAAAATTTCTGCACTAAAATTACTCACATCGATGACGTACATCCACGTTGCCCCTTTGGTGTGTCCACGATGCTCTTTCTCAAATTCCGCCATCACTTCGCTCCGTACCACTCTCGCGCCATCGTATCTTCGGTCATTTCAGTGATTTGTCCATATCAATCTTTACGGTACGATTCATCTGAATGAATGCATTATCAAAATAAGTTTTTGGAGCAAGACAATAACTGAGACGAGCGTTCTCGTATAAATTACATTTATAAAATGAGCATAATAACCGTCTTCCAACAACTGCTTCAATTATTTCGCTGAGAATTTGCTAATTTTATTGATTCGTGATGTACAGTGCGCAGTGTATATAATATGTAATACTATTCAACAATCCCATTTCCATGACCATTCCTCAGTGTATATACAACGACAATAATACTATTCATTCGAGACATTTTCTTCTTCAACTGTTTCGTTTATTGTTTCATTTCGACTGCTCTCAAGCATCAAGCTGTCAATGAAATCACTTCGATTTGGAGGCGCTCACCCAATCATTGCCGCTATTTTTATTATTATTGTTAGTTGATTTCTCGTATAATTCTCCGTTATTCTAAGAATCCGGTGGGTTTACAATCGGTTCACTTCTAAGTATGGCTTTAGGGTATCTGTTTGATTCATTCATGTATAATAAACCCGTTTTAACACTGAAAATTTTGGCGAAATAATTTACACACAAATAGCTATGTAATAATAGAGCCGTGTGACATAGCGAGATGCTTGCGAGACGCAGTATATTCGGATTTCCAGTGCTACTCATCACTAGTGGTGCGCTCCTTTAAAACACACAATACGTTATAACAATGCTCGTATGAACGATAGCAACACGGATGTACTGATATTGATGATGATGTTCATGCGTAACCGATCTATAAACCGAGATTTTGATGGATTAATCCTCAAAGATTGAGACAATTCTTGACGATTACGTGTGGTCATGTTATCTGTATAAGAACGAACCTTGTTGTTTTGATAGCTACACGAAGGCACGATTACGGCTAAAGAACTTATGGAATGAAGATGACAATAGTAATAATAATAGTAGTGATTATAAAGGATTACCTTAATCATCAACAATTGAAGGTATCTCTGAGGACATATTGCCTGGAGATGTTGCTGTGGTCAACGTTAGGTGAGCGCACGCCCTTTCAAGAAGAAAACGAAAAGTTATGCATACGAATGTAAACTCAGATGTCTACATCCATTCGTATAATTGTTTTTGATTATTATATGGAGATGTATTTGTTGTTTTACCGTATCGTTAATTGTCTTAATTCTGTCATATGGGGAGGTATTTATTGTGTTAATGCAAATTAGATAGGGGTAGGTTATTTTCAAGAAGGGTAGTTATTTGTAAATTAAACTGCTAAAAATAGAACTATATGAATTCACAGTGAAAACAAGAACCAACATGCTGGGACCCTTGGTCGTTGAAATGTTCTCCAGGGTTAGGCATGGGCCATCGTCAGAACGATATCTATAACCCTGTCAGAAAGCATTAGAAAACTGGCAAAGCTGAGATCTGAACAATGATATGATAAATAATTAATGAAAATAAACAATGAGAGAAAATAATAAAGACTGAGAATTCGAAACGAAAGTGATTACTGAAGATCTCCCTGATGGCTGAATACAGTGCTGGTCAGTCAGTTTCAATGAAATAAGTGGTATAGAGTTGTACTACAAAAAGTTTTTAATGATATTACGAGATCAATTATAGGCAGATAAAGTAGATAGAGAAGTTTATGAACACTAGAAATAGGGGAATAAAACAGCACCTTTTCAACGTATTTACGCGTGTGTATACAAATGAAATGGTGGAAAAGAAAAAAGAAAAAAAGAAAAATTATCACATGTGGGTATATGTGGCAAAATGTCCAGCCTATGGCGGACTTATTCAGTGTGAGAAATTGATTACTTCATGTGATTGGTGATTTGAAGAGTATTCAAAGAGTATGTATTTATGTTTTGAGAATGCATTTTTCACGATGCTTTTTGAAGGTGCAACGGTCATGCCTTTACTGTGATACGCTGCAAGTAATTTAACGGAATGTTTTTCAAAAAGGCGTTGTTAATGCAAATTTGCACATACGAAGGATAACACTTTTGTGGATGTTGCTATCTTACGATTAGTTTGTCAATTTGTCTACTTTGAAGTTAAAATGGTCAGTTTCAAAATATATATATCCGTTTCTATGCTACCGTTCTTAATGGCTATACCCAGTATTGGGTAATAGCGCGCTATTCCGCTATTCCGCTATTAGCTAATAGCGGAATAGCGATAGCGGAAGTTCGAGTGAACAGCGGAATAACGATAGCGGTAACAGTGCTATCGCTATTCGATAGCGAACTGCTTCCGCTATCTTCCGCTAACTTCAGCTATCAGTTCGTTCATGAGTGAATGTATAGTCTAGTGATCCTCACGTTTTGGTACTCCATAACTCCTTTTGATGATCTGGCAGGCCGCCGTATGTGATTTCAAAGAAAACCCTGGTGTAACCAATGAAAACCGTGTTAGGCCCGGACGAGCTAATGATACCCAGGAAATAGGATGGCGTTCTATCATAGCGTAAAACTGCACGAAATACTAATTTCCTGACCCTTTCCACTGCTCGTTGACACGTTCGAAGTACCCAAAATGTGTAATTTCACCCCTTATGAAAACCACTGCTATGTTCCTTCAATCATTGAGGTATCCAAATACAAATTTGTGCTGCAACACTGCACTAAATTCAAATCTACCGAGCTCTTGTGAGCAATTCGAAGAAAAAAACATCTGCAGTTGTTGGTTTAGATGTATAGGTGGATTCTGTAATAGTAGTTTCAGATGTTGTGGTTGATTCTCTAGTTGTTGGTTCAGAAGTGGAGGTGGATTCTATTTTCATAATGTTTCTCGTGTTCATTTCAAAAATGCGTGTTCATCAATGAAAATTTTCAAACATTCGATGGCGCAATGAGGTTTTTAGAGCAGGCAGTAGCAATAGCGCTTCGCTATCGATTCGGGGGGTAATAGCGGTAGCGATAGCGAAGCAGCGGACTTCTTTTCGATAGCGGAATAGCGATAGCGCGCCCAACACTGGCCATACCCATGTCTTTTTTGCTATACCCATGCCTTCATGAATCGAACTGCTAGTATGAATAATCGTTTTGGTATCGCATTTCCAACGCTAACTGATATATATCATATCTTCAAAATTCGATTTGTTTGGATCCTAAATAATTCGAAATATTACGAGGATATGTAAGTGATTCTAAAAGGTGTTCCTGAAAATGGATGGCATAAGTCAGAGTAGACAGCAACAATCATATTGATACATCATCATTCGGTTGCGACGAAAGCCTTCCCATTTGAAAAAAAAACAATTAAAAGACACAGAGTTTCTACGTGAATTTCGCGGAATTTTCCAATAAATTGAAATATCATAAGGAGTGGCAAATTTCTGAACGGAATTTCGAAAGTTTGACATGAGTACAGGAGCAGAACACCAAATCGGGAATTGGAACGTTGCGGGTTCAAGAAGAATGGTGTTTATCTGATTGATACCAGTATCATTTGTTATCACTAATCAGTGGTATTGATTAAAAAATGATGTGTACAGCAATCATGAGCCTCATTCTTCTATAAATACCAGTATGTCTTGTTAGTGCTAGAAAGTTGTATTGGTTCGAATTTTATCGGTGTGTTTGGACAGTATTGGAGTGGCATTCGGATTATTCTAGTGAAACTTATATCTGATACTGTCAATGAATGTGTAGCTGTCTTGATTGCATTCACTCTGATGGAATATTCATATTTCGTTCAGTGTAGTTGCTCACTGTCGTCGTATCGATACACATCTAACGATCAATTACTTCGTATAAAAGTCTTTACTCTATATGTGTTTTGTAACTGATAATTATTTACAATCCAGGCAAATCATAGCCTGATTCAGCCTCACCAACAAAGCAACATGTTGTCGAGCCTGATACGCGCTTTGACTTGCCAGTGTTCTATCTAATTATCTCTTCATGTTATCGTGGTGGCGTACAGATCAGTTTGCAGTGATTGTATCGTTTTACAATCATCACATCACTTTCGCAAAAGTACGCTGATGAACTGATTTTAAACGAAACAAAGGCTTATCCGATGAATGAAGATTTTAAAATGGCGTCTCGGAGTTAGTCTCAAAACTGCATCATTTTTTATCCGCAGTTCGTCGTTAAACGGATGACCTAAAACGCTTTGAAATATTTTGTGTGATATACCGGCATCAGTCAATGAGCACGGCCTCATATTATTATAATTCATTATTATTTTCGTTGTTATTGCTTTTAACATTTGTACTATGGAATTACGTTTTGTTCACTTTTAGTTTGCGATGTGATTACCCAAGTATGTAGGTAATTCGGCATCTTTATCGAGACTGCCTTCGCATAAGATTCAAATGTGAGGATCTACTTAGATTTCCCATTCAGTATAAAATTATTTACATAATCGATATTTTGTGGTGTTTACATATACGTACGTCATAATTTCGTCCCTTTCTAATAGCCGTCGACATATCCTTTGAAATAGTTAATGCACTAATTTATTTACATTTGGGTATGCCAGGAATCCAGAAGACCTCGATCGACAAGTGCAGATCGTGTCCGAGGTGTCAGAAGCAATTGGATTGCAGCTAATACTCAGCAAGTGCGCGAAGCTGCACTATACCCCTCATGGCAGAACAGCTGAGGCAACAACTGTGGCAGGGCCGCTGGAGGCCGAAGATGGTGACAGCAAAAGCCAGCGAAGGGAGCACCGATGGACCCGCCATTGACATGGATTCCGTAATAGAGTTGTGGCGGCCGATCATCGGCACGCACACCACCTCGGACCCTGATCAAGTGCAAGTTCTTCGCGAATGGAGGGTTGATCAACAAAGACAATACCCAAGCGGTCTGACTGTCGATCGAGAGGAGGTGATTACGCATTACGAAGGAGCCATCAAGAAGATGCGGCCATGGAGAGCCACCGGGCCGGATGGCATACACGGGTTCTGGTGGAAAACGCTACCGGCTGCCCGCAAGATCTTGGGAGAGATCATTGCCGAATGGGCAGTTACCGGCAAGGTGACCACTGGATGGCTATGCCGTGGACGCACTGTCCTGATCCCCAAAGAGGTCAACACAAACGGAGCAGTCCAGAAGCTTCTGGGAGCCCTAAGGAGGGCGAATACCTTGGACGTTAAGGTCCGACAAATCCTGAAGCGCAACAAATGCCGCTTCCAGGCCAGCTGCGTACAGCGGCTGTACGTCCCAAGAGAGCGCGGAGGATATGTCTGCGTTCGGTAGAGGATCTACTGCAAGACAGCAGTAGATACGCTTACATAGCGACTCACTGGGGTTTGGTCGGCCAGCAGCACTTCTTCGAGAAATGAGAGCAGGTTGGTCTCATAAACTGCATTCAAATGAAAATATAAACTTGCGTTATAAAGCGATCGCACTATGTAACTGGAGCTTAGCACATACTCGGGGTTTTTTTCCATCATCAGCAGATAATGTGAGTGTTTGATTGTAGAGTACATATATCGCGGACCATCAGCATCGCGACGTTAGCATCTGGCATGGAGTGTGCAAAATTCTCGTTGAGAGCGGTGATTATGCACAGTGGTGGCGTGGAAGCAGGACACTACTCTGTGATTGTGTAATTGTGCGTTCGCGTAAGGTAACAGTAGAAAATTTGTTGGTTTTGATGAAATGAAACGATATTGTTCATCAAAAGTGAATGAAAGGCACTTTTAAAACTTATTGCAGGGTTACATGCACTGCGATGATGCGAAAGTGAGGAGCATTCAAGACCTAAGGCCTAAAGGCTAATTGATTAATTCGGTTACGTCGCTTCTACGAGTGACGAGAGCATCGTGACGAACAAAACAGCATCGAAATCACGCATATCATGAAATATTTGAATCAAAAAATATTAGAATTCCGTTGAAAGTGTTTGTGAGCAATTAATGTGAGTACTTTCATCACATACTGGCTCTGGTATAGGCCTGAAATGGGGTAGTTGGTGAAGTACTTAGGAATTGATTTTTCATTTTCAGGAATCCTGGATGGAGGAGAACTGTGTAGAGCAGATGCAACTGTCACTATTTATATTTTCAGCATATAAGGCTAAGCTGTTCCCTTCGGTATTTCGTCACTTATGTGCAAAATGTCCGATGAACCGAGCTTCAAGATGTATCACAGCTATCACAGGATTGGTGGATACATGCCCTATATATCTCAGCTCTATCGCCGGAGACCCTGGAAATATGGATCGATTCAGTGGTACCGTGTTCATCGAGTGGAATCGGCTCCGCTACAACGCTCATGCGATTAACAAATCATTCACGATCTTATGTGTATGTCGTCTTTATCGTCTCCAATGATGATGCTTATGTGTGTGTCG
>JAPYMA010002611.1:0-44455 GCA_035041965.1 Anisakis pegreffii
AATTTCATATCATCGTTATTCTGTATGCATCTTATGGATGTATTTGGAACGGCAGCCTGTTTCAGACTTAACATAAAAAGATAATGAAACTAAGTCTCTTACTTTGCTAGACAGACGAACGAAACCCACACACAGACAGTTCAAGTGAAATTAAATCGCTTGATCAAATGTTATTATATTTTGTCGGTCTCTCAATTTTCTCAGTTCTCTACCAATTTCATCATTTTTTAATGTCTACTGTCTGTTTATCATAAATTTTACTCATTTCAGCGTTACGTCTATTTCAGAGATCACTTTTTTCATTCCTTTACCTGATTTGTCTGAAATTTGATGCGTTTATTTATGTTTATGTTTATGCTTTTCATACATCTCATCCTCTTCTGCATCCTTTTCAACTTATACTTTCATAATCATGAGCCAGAGAAATGAAGCCAACCAAATTCGTCTTTTCTGAATAATCCATGCATTCAAACAAATGTAGTTCGATAATTATAGTCAGCTAGACAGACAAGAAAAAAAGAAGCGACGAGAAAGGTTCACATAAAATGTATTCAGTTATTTGAGTATTCATGAAATTTTCATGTACAATTTTATACCAAGTTTTATACTTTAGTGATAGATATATCTTTTTTGGATGTCGTTGACGAATGTCTAGACGTTGCGTTATACTATAAACATTTTATGATCCAGACAAAATCAACTCATTCTTTCCTCTGTCTCATTGTGCTTTTTTATGAAATGTTAGTTCATCTATTTTCCATTCTTATTCCCTCAACTCTTTATGCTATTTTTTAGTTATCTATCGTTTTTTTCGTAGCAACAATGGTTTCATTTCTTTTTAACTTGTCAGTTTTTGAGAAATTTTTTTCATTACCTATTTTAATCTGAGAACACTCTCTGTCTGCTTGCAGTGAATCAGACCCGTTTCATATGAGTAATGCACGGTTAAGCATAGGGATGTAATAACCTTGAATATGGTTTTACACCTCAGTGGATACTTTTCCCCATAGGGGAACTACCGAAAACCCATCACAGTAAAATCTCCTTCCAAAAATTAGCTAATTTGGTCAGAATGCTAACTGTCCGTTTGTCTGTGCATTAAGATTATTTCCCATCTAAGCTTGCGAATTAGTTCAAGATCTTATACAATTGACCCCTCCATGCAGCGTCGGTCCCCTCCATCCTGAGTATGTTTAGATCATAGAACGTAGTCGAGCTCGAAGACTACAAATTAACCGAAGGAGAAACATTTGCTGGGTGCTATGGTACATGCCTAATAAGATTGAATCGCTTGGAAAGGCGATGCTGCATTCAACAAACAAAACATTGTCAATCGCATAACCGCCATCATTATTAAAATTGATAAAGAATTAAATATAATCATTAGTCAAAATGCATTAAAATATTTCAAAAATTGTTATTCATTTGTCGCAAACTATCTGTTCAACGTATCCGTCTGAACATACTTCATAACGTCACCTACTAAAAATGGAAACGTCCTCTCACTAGTCTTGCGTCATTCGTCGTATCAGACACTGATATTAAGTTATCAGTCATAAGTAATCGAATGAAACTATATTTTTTGTTTGTTTTGTAAATTCATTCGATCGAGTGTGGAATTTTAATGTGTTAACACGAAAAGCTAAGAGTGCAATTGCGCCGAAAAACGAAAGGATTGTTTTCAACGATTTGCAAGTCTCGAAATGATTTCTTATTCGAAATTACTGAACCGTTGCATCGTCGACTCACAAGTCCACATCATAACGATCGCTATGAAAGTCTCGAATTAATCATGCTTTTCCCATACATCATTCGTTTGGGAATTTGCTGATTGCTTGAGCTATCTCAAATTACTTTCACCCATTAGACCCTCATTGAGATACTCCGAGAAAGAGTATTTTTATGACTGTTTTAGTGATTTTTATTAGTGGGAAGTGACTGATTGAAAAATGGTATTAAAAGATCGAAAGTTTCATTAAAGTCTACGAATAATCCTTTTGAAAATTATTTCACTTCAGCGTCGATTGATGGCAAAGCTGGATAGTGAACCCGAGGATCGAGCCTCAAATAGCGATGAGGAGTGTTGTATTTGCGTACAAAGGCGAGCCTCAGTACGTGCGTTTCCTTGTGGTCATAAAGTCTTTTGTAGAAAATGTGCTGTTCATTTGATTGAGGTACGTTCAAAATTTATTTAATCGTTTTATTCCTTCAGAATTATGACCGTTTTCAATATTCATTTCTCTTTGTTTAATTATTGCTTATCGAATATTTCATTTTGTCATCATTTGAACACTTTTCAAAAAATATTTGTTTCAATTTTATTTGCAAAAGATGAACAATTGTAATGAGAAGAGTAGCGTTCATGCAATCAATCTGTCTGCGAGACGACCATTCTTCGGTTCAGTCAGTCGTTCGCTTCAAGCGATGTTTTTTGTTGTACACTTTTATCAGTCAATCAGAAATATTTTAACTTGTTGTTTCTTGGTGCATTCAATTTATTCTGTTCCGTAGTTGAATTTCTAGAGGGAACGAAGCATTGAAAGAAATGCTCGTCAGAATCAGTTTTGTATTCACTTTCCGTTGTTTCGAATTTTGGCTTTTTATTGTGCAAACGACTGACACTCGGCTGCGTTGGCTAGCACTCATTGCACACAATGAATACAAGAAAAAAACAAACAAAATGTTTCGTAGTCAAAAATTTTCTATCGGTTCGATTTTCTGTGCGAACGAAAAAAAATTGAAACGAATGCGATTTGAACTGAACTTTGGTGCGATAAAATAGATTATTCGTTTGGTTTGATTGTTTTATGTGCATGCGGATTATTGTCGGATTGTCACGCAGTGCGTTCGATCATTTCGTTTTGGGGTAAATCATCGTTACAGAAGTTTTCTAGTTTTAGAGTTTTTAGAAATGAAAAACACTTTCATAATGAAATTGCTTCATCGATAAAATGATTTTTGATTCTTTAGTTAAGTTGGATTGAAATTCATTATCGATGATAGTAAAAAAGGAATTACTTGTTTTGAACGATGAAACGATTGATGATGAATGTTTTCAAAATAGATAACGGATTTTATCATGTGATTTTCATGGCACGAACGGTTTTGATAGAATCTTGTTTGTTTTTTAAATGTGACTGTTGATCGTTCCAAGATTTAGTAAAATGAATAAATTGGGTAGTGGTGGTAATTCTGATAGCAATTGTAACCATCCTCATAAATGTTATAGCGATAATAACAATGTTGGAATCGTCCTCATAATAGCAACGTGAATGAACATTAGCTGGTATTTCTCGCGGAACAGGGTTCCCGTCGAACGGGGAGTAATTGCCAGAACGGAGAGTAATTCTCTGCAATTCATGCTGAGACGTGGGTCCACGGTCAGGCGTACGAGAATTAAAAAACGCATCCTTATTACGGTTACATCCTTACGTTGCTGCTCGTTTCGGCGTGAGTTGATGCGCAGTAATAGTTATTGAGCAAACACATTTATAGCAACTACGACAAGTCCTGCTTCACTTGAACTACTCATTATGCCCGTGTTCTGTACCCTTTTCTATACGTTCTCTTCTTAGGGTATCGTGAAAAATTCACGGGACTCGCTCAGAAATGCAATTAGGTGTAGTGTGCAAGAGTGAGCTAGTTCTCGTGAAGGCAGTTCATATTCACTGGGAGTCAGAAAGTTGCTGTCCGACGAGCACTATAGTGACAGTGATAGTGATAATATATATTAATTTGCAGTTAGCGTTGAAAGAGAATCGCGTCCGAGTGAATTGCATAATTTGTCGACAGGATATCGCGCGTTTGCAGTACTCGCGACCATCCAAAGTTGTCAAGATCCACACGCAGCAATCACCGTTGCAGTTTTGTTCATCGCTTTCAACAACGCATAATAGCCATACGAATAGTTTCAATAATAATTATTATCATAATTCAACTAATCATTTTTGTAATTGTAATTCGCATCCATATCATCCTTCTTCAACTTCGTCGTCCACTTCATCATACTCATAGTATTAATAGTCATTTATTGTTTTCGTATATTTGTGTTGTATATTTAGTAATGTTGGTGATCACAATGGTGCATTTCAGACTTCATTCTTGTTTTGTAATTCAGATATAATCTCGTTCGTTTCTGAATAGGAATCATTATTTCTAATCAGTGATATCTCAAGCGTATGAAATGTTGTAGATTTATTTGTATGATGTGCCGTTGTTGGTGAAAGGTTCTCAGCACTAAACAGTGATAATAATGATTATAATTTATCTTCCATTCTCATATCAGTTGATATCCTAATCAGTGGCAATACAGCATTATTTATTTATTCGTTTACTCGTTTATGTATTAATTTACCTATTTATTACCACGTCAATGAAATATATTTGAATTGATAATGAATTATTCCATGAGTAAACTGTCGAAATGTTCAAATCACTTAGAAAAATTCTCAATTACCTGTTTATTGTTGCTTTCTGTGAAATTTTTCAAACGCCAAATTATATTGTTGGATGGCATTTCATCAAATTAATGATTTGGATGGAGATCACATTTTGAATGTTAGTGAAGAGGAGAAATGAAATTTATTTGATAAATAAGCTCAACTTAGATGAATGAGAAGCAGAACATGTATATATGTATGTGCGTAAGTCAAGTTGTTGAACTCCGATAAAGCGCTCAAATTCCAAACTTTTTTCATCGCATTTGAATTTCTCTCGAAGTATTTTTTAATCATCAAATGGTAGATTTTTCGCCGTCTTTCGGCTGAGGAGCAGCGAGATTCTGTCGATGCATTTTTCTGTTTCGTTTAGTATTTATATTATATATAAATATAACTAATTTCTACTGAATGTCGAGTTGATCGTTTCAAATTAAATTGTTCGTTGTTGTTGGTTACCATTATTATTAATATTATTATTACTATTACTATTATTATTACTATTATTATTAATGTTATTATTATTCATATCTCCTATTCACCGCATTGTATGTAACTGTTTTTGTGTTATTATACGATGTTTTTTTGTTGTTTGATTGAAGTTTCGTAATGACATTATTAATCATTCGAATAATGATAATAATAACGGAAATAAAAGTATTATTTCTGGATTGCATTCGTCACTAAACAATGGAAGAATGCTGCGTATCATTTATCATCATCAACAGACACACTTCTGATTGTCGTCTGCTTCGTTGCAGACAAATGCATTTCTTACTGTCAGCCTCACCTCATTCGAGAAAGCAAGAGAATAAGTCATCGTTAGTAAATGCGCCTTTTCAATGCTCTGTGCAGTTTGTTTCTAATTGTTCAGCTTGAAAACACCTGCCTACAAATGTGCTGTGCTCTGCTGTTTAAAAGGGACGAGATTTTAAAAAATGCCGAGTCGAACAGTTGTACATTTTAATCGAATTAGACGACGAATACCAATGTCCTTATCACGTTAATGCAGTGTTTCGCAATACTGTTGTTGTGCTGGAAATGGATGCTATGAGATCTTGTTACGTTTGGAAAGGGAGGATAAGGGGGGTGAGTGGGGGCGTTTATCCATTGATCTATTTTTCGGTCAATGCTTCCAGAGAGGTAAATGGCTGAGAGAGGAAAGGTGGGAAAACACTGCCTCAGTGCGTAAACCCAAAAAATATATTTGATTCAAAACATACACATGCTTCAAAGACTTATTTCATCTTAAAAACAATCAAAGCAAAAACAACAAAAGTAAATCGATTAGCATATGTTTAGAATGCGGCTTTTTCGCCTTTAATTCTTTAGAACTATCAGTTGGCGCTGAAAGCATTTGAGGTAGTTGAGGTGTATGGTGATAATGGCCTCTAACAGATTCATTAAACAGCTCCAAGTGTTCGGCATCAGGAGGGTGCTCTGTTTCACTAATCAGAAATGAACTCAAAATTTATTGCTGTACCAAACTAATTTCATATTAACATTTTCAAAAAAGAGTATAGGTATCTCTAATGATTCCCGCCCTCTGATAAACAATATCGGCAGACGGAATTCCCGGTCCGGACGCACGTCGTTTGTTATCGTCATTATCAAATGTACTCCGAGAATATTGATTGAAATTTAAAGTTATCTACTTAAAAAGTGAATTCGTCACAGTATCAGTTGATCTCTTCAACTATTCATCAGTTGCAAACAGAAAGAGACTTGAACGACAAAAGTGATAGATGTATTGCGTGAAGGTTAATCATTCAACTTGAAATTACCTTCGAACAAAGAAAGTGAAACATTTCGTAATGATCGTTCAATTGGAAATTTTATGTTTTATTTGATTATTTGGTTTATTTTATGTTTTATTTGTTTTTTTATGTTTTTGGTTGTACGCTTGCATTGTTCGGTACACTTCTCTTTGTTTTTCGTCTTCATTGAACTTTTATCGAGAATTCGCTTTGTTTGTTCGAATTACATTTGAAAGTTGCCACTTATATTTTATTCATTGTACCGATATATTTGCATAGAACATTCAAAATTGTCTATTGCTGAGAATGCATTCAGTGGGTGATGGATGGATGACATTTTGTTGATGTTTTCAAAATCAAATGTTGTTTGTTTCGATTTTTTAGCGTGTGCTTTTTAATTTGGTCTCATTCCTTTGTCTTTTATCAATGGTTTTATTTTTGCAATATTTCTATTGATTAATTTTCTCTCGCTAAGCGAATTATTAATGATGAAAACGAAAGTGATAATAATGATATTAGAATCTTCTCTTTATGCTTCAACTATAAGAAAAAAGCTTTCACGGCATTATGCTAATTTCGTGCCAAAAAGAATTAGTTTCGAAATTCGCTAGGCTGTGGATATCATCATAATCGTCACTGGAAATGACGGCAATGATGCGTTTATCATTCACAGAATTAATAACTGCATGCATGAAGAAATCGTCAATTAGTTTCGCATATTTCATTATCACGAATCGAGCAAATTAAACGATGAGTATTTTTAGTTGAAAGTAATACGACGTTGAATGTAACGTTTGAAGTGAATTCGATCAGCGTACAAATGCGATTGAGTTTAGCTGTTAAGTGATCAAGTTATCGAATTCGCTGAACGAACGCAAAAGATCATCGTTTATGGTGACGGCTGTATGCTAACAGTGTTTCAGAGTGCAGCGATATGGAACGCTGAATTCAACGAAGAGCTGCAATCATTAACTGACGATGAGTGAAAAATTTTATGAGATTTTCGATTGTCACGTTATTGATACAACTGAAAAAAAACGGAGACTGATAAGAAAGCGAAGTAACGGAATAAAAATTTTAAAATATAAGGCGATCGTTTAATTGTGTTCTCTCAAAAACAAAAAATTAATGCCAAATGAATTAATAACAAGACACATTCAATTCTTCTGTGCATAATAATCTCGCTGTTGTTGAAGAAGCACCCCGATGTATTCACAGAGAGATAAAGAAAATTAGTCCGTTCATTCGACAAATGCTACGTGGAGAAGCAAAGAGAAAGAGATCAATCAAACTATAATATATCGAATGGATTTATATGACAAAATGATCATTCAGAAGCAACTGATGAGGATGCTTGAAATGAAATTGCATTCACACGGATGCAGTCATTTTTCGATGTAGACAGACGTCTGGGTACTTGATGATATCATTCTATTCAGTTAATTGATTACTGTTAGTTATGAATGTTGAATAACTACATCAAGATAATGACCCATCTGCAATAAGGTTTGTAAAATCCCGATGATTTTTCAATCTCGGGATCGGGTTGAATTCTGGGATCGTTATTCGATCTCGGGATAATCCCAGGATCTAGCAGACGTCTGGGTACTTGATGATGTCAGTCCGTTCATTCGACCGATGCTTCACACTGATTAAAATTGTCTTACGCAGATAACAAAATTCTTTGAAATGTAGAAGTGTCATGCGTTCAACACATTCTTTGTGGACCAATTCAATGGATTAATGTTCAGTCGCTTATGTCTGAGATGGAAGGAAACCAAACAAACATATTCCTCGACAAATTTTCTTTTGAAGTTCTCAGATGCTTCACACTGATTAAAATTGTCTTACGCAGATAACAAAATTCCTACATTAAGAATAATTTAAAATTTTGAAATAGGATCGTCAACAAAAGGAACGATCATCAACATTGCAACAAAAAGTATAATTAAGATTGACAAACAAATAAAAGATTCACAGAATACAATTTAATGAACTTTGAAACATTGTAAGCCTGCCGATCAATTCATTGAGTGGATCAATAGTTAGTGTAAGATTAGATTTGAAGAATTTGGTAATCGGTGGGTCCTTTTCGGCCTGCAGAGTATTTATTTCGTTGCAGAATCTTGTATTGCGATTCGATTTTAAATGCGCAAGTAGTCTTATCGTACACGATCCTTTTGCCTTTTTAATTTCACCGTACGGTTTACATTTCACAGTTCCATTTTCTTTTTGAAAAGAACATTCCCAGCAGCTCGAATGATTACCGCTTTCGACATGTTGTTTTTATATATCCGGACGAACTCGCATTGTTTGAAGGCAAATTTTAAGAATAAATGTGAAATTGTTGGATCATAATGGATGAAAAACAAAGCGTCGGTGGTGACGTACTACGAGGCAACGATGATGACATCAAGAAATTCTTGTTCAATGTTTTTTGAAAAGACATTGAAGAAGAAGAAGAAGCCGAGGTGGCACCATTCTAAATTCTTTCATTACCCGTTTGTTGCTAAACAACACATACTGTTGCATATGACTGACTTCGGAATGATTAACGTATGATTCGAAATGAGCATTTTACCCAAAACATTAAAAATGCCTTCTTTTATCACATCCCGAAATACTGAGATTTTTCAGAACTTGAATCCCGGAATCAGGGCTTGTTTTGAAAGTCAGGATCCCGAGATGCCGTGTATTAAAGCTGTCCGAAAAATCTTTTACACGTAATTAATCTTCTTATATAACAGTTGATCTTTTATCAGTGGTCCATAATCTTCTTCATGTAATTAACAGTTAATTTTTCCAGCGATCCATGATCTCAAGAACATTATCCTTAAAAAGTTTTTCAAAGTTCCGTCTATTTAATTTTAACGGCCAATTAATCACTACTGCAAAAATTTATATCAAATCAGTCTCCAGAAAATCAATTAACGAGGTTAAAAGCAAGTTTTTAGGAGAGGATATTTATTGAAGTATCCGCTTGAATCGTGCAACGCCATTCGAACAAATTTTTGGTTCGAATTCAACAAATATATCGCTATTGGTTTACTGCACCTTCTTGTATTATAAAGTTTATTCGTCACAAATTCTGAACATTGATTTAGTTTTCTCCTCTTCGATAACATTCAGTAAAAAACGCCCATTTGATGAAGCAAACAACGATAATTTTTGATGTCTAATAATTCATTGCCTCGAAGAAGAATTTTTCCTTGTTTGAAAATATCGAAATTGAGATTTTTGATCGTTCAAATTCTCTCCTCTGCTTGCTCTTCAAATTTTTTTCGTTGTTGTTTGTCTCGATGTTTTCCGTCAGCCTTCACCATCATCATCAACAGCACCATCATTATGTCATGCAGACTGTGGTAATGTCTCATAAAACGACGACTCAAAACACGAATACGCGCACAAGATTCAGTCGAAAATTTATTATGATGGTGTTTGATCGAAATGGCTGCAGTGATGGCAGCGCAGGGGTATGTGATGATTATGTGTGCATGTGAGCGGATCAGGTGTTTTTTTAACTAATATTTTTATTAAATCGCTCTTGTCGATGTCTAGCTGTCTGTCTGTAAAGCACGACATCACGTCTCGAGTATGGCGTCATTCGAAGTCATCAACAAAAAACATCTTTGAAGGCAATCAACGCAGACGTATGCGCTTCATCACTTCATTCGGTCTCATCTCATCATACAGCTATCCTTCTTTCGAGTTGTTTCCGGATGGATGTTCGCTTAGTAAAACAATGAATGAACATTTCATCGCACGCCTACATACAGCCTGCACGACTGAACACTTATTATTTATGATTTTCTCCACGAATAAATGCAAGGGAATTGCTTGAATTTAACTAACTGAGTTCGTTATAAAATTTCATGAAAATATAATAGCGTATATGAAAGAACTTTGCAAGTGCACTACTAAACACATCAACCGTACTAAAAAGGCAACAGTGAATGCGATTTTAACATAAGATAATAACAGCAACAGATAAAACAGCAACAATAATCACTGTAATCCAATTTCACGTCCCGAGTTCGTTTACTGTCTGAGCGGTACTGTGATTTAGCTAATCATTATTTATTTATTCACTGAATTGTTTCTTCATGATAGCGATTCATTGTGAGTGTCCTTAATGTGCAATCATACAGAAACAATTGCGCAACCATTATACAAACTATGCATGAAATTTTCAAAACTAAATTTCAAGCAGTGAACTGGGACTAAAATCGTGAAATTGTCAACGTGTGAGGTACGTCGATGTCGTGCTTTATAGACAGACAGACAACTGAATTTATGTCATATTTGTCGCTTAGATACATTTCTCTCCGAGTTTGACTGTGAGATGATTTTAGAAAAGACTGGTTAGACGTGCGGCGCTTTCATTGTTCAGTGTCTTATTTGTGAATATTAGAGATGCACCTTTCGTTAATTTTCAATATATTTCCACATGAGACTTCGAATTAAAAGTACGGATTAAGCCAGATAATTCTACGTGAACCATGAAATAACTTTAATAGCACTAGTAATAGTTCATGAGTTACGTTCAGCTCCTTTTTTAGCACTTATTCGCCTAATTTGCGAGAACGTTTTGGTTGACATTGGTATAGGGTTGAACAAGTTGATAAAATTACTTCAAGATTGCAACACAATGAACGATACATATACAAACCCATTTCTATGAAGAGATTCTCTGCAAAGTCCAGATCAAAAACTTCTGAAAGAATATCTCAAAGTCTCCCGAATTTCGCTTTCAATGGTTCCGGATGTGTAACAGAAGCGATATCAAGCCAAGATTCCTCTCGAACTGAAGACGTATGTACTACGGCTAGTTCATCAATAACCTATGAAAAACAAACACCTTATTGTTATTGTGACACAAAACTGTCAAAAATACCATCAATTTCATGGCACTTTTGCAGATAAACATGGAAAACAAATAATCATAAGCATGTACAGTTGCCTCACTCCGCAGCTTTCACAGTTAATCTTTTTGAATCCCATAGCTTAGTAACAGACATAAAAAAGAAAAAATTTCTGAGAAGAGTTATTCTGTTAAGCTTCAATCAACATTTAAAATATTTAAAGTGCAAGATGAAGACAACAATTACATATGCTGATCCACTAATCCGTAATTATGATTTATGCTCTACCGAGCTGCTTTACTTCTTGCACGGTGACCGTTTCGTAGACGGCTATGATTTTTGCCATGTGCAGATCCTCGAGAATCAGAATGCCATGTGTTACGTCCGCCTCAACGAAAACTTTTGGAATTTTGAATTTGGTGTTGTTGCTTGCTGATTCATGTTTACGGTAGAATGCTGTCTCCACATTGTGTATCTCCAATGAACGCTAATCCTCATGCAGTTGCTACTATCACATTGTTTTGACTACTATTGTTACTGCTATCAGTATATTGTCACATACGTCTTTTGATAAAAGTATGCGGTTTGACGCATGTTAGGGAATGTTTGCGTGCAGCTGAGTTACTGATCAATTATTCGCAAGTTACCATCTGGTGATTATATTTTAGATTCGAATTGGGATAAAATGGAAGCTTACTGACTGAAATGCGAACTCTCACCGTTTCTATCATCTTCTCGTAATGATCTAACGTTTTTTCAGGATTCGTATAACCCGCTTGTTCGAAATGATCAAACAAATCTGCATTCTCCATATATTTCTTGGCTGATGCTATTGATGGTATTTTAACAATTATACTTTCCGGTAGATTTTTCTGATGGTGCGTTCGATCCGGATAAAGACGACCCATTGTGGACATAAATCCCTGAATATCTCTGCATATGCAAGCAACAAAAGCAAGCTTTATTCAGACAGACCATACATTATGGACACTTCGTGAATAAAATTCTCTATTGTTGCTAAGAATTTGTTCACAATCTTTCCTTACGACGAAGCCAACTTTAATCACAAAATTCAACACAAAGAATTCAAAAGCTCGCTCGACAAGCGATAGTAAATCTCACTTGTCCAGCTCCAATCAGTTCAACTCGTTTGTTTATTCCAAAATTTGTATCCGTTTGTAATGCTTTCTTCAGTTTCTGTTCCACATAATGCCATGTTACCATCGTATCGAGAATATATTCAGAATCACCTTCCTCACTACGAATGTTTTCATTCTCAGAGGTTTTGACTGTTGCACGATTTGGCGACGAATCGTTTGTTTTACCCATTACAGAGTTCTTTTATTGGTGACTGGAATCTAACTGAAGGAGCAAGTTTTTAGCGAGTAATCATTAGGACACGACTTCATTCTGCAGTATTTTGTGATAGCAACAGCAATGGGTTACATACATATTGTACTACTCGATCGGTTTTGTTCAAGGCATTCTGTTCTATTGTTGACATTCTGTTTATTGTTCGAGTTGTTCTGCAATATCTGATAGTGCGGAACAAGAAGCGCTGTCGTTTAGTAGTCAGTTCCCGGAAGACAATGTGTCGAATTCACAGGGAAGTGATGGTGTGATAATGTGAACAAATGTGATTCAGACTGAGTGATACTGCTTGCTAAGCGATGTTTCGTATGAGCAGAACGAATGATGTTTTTTATTCGCTTAAACGTATCTTTCGAAGGAAACAGATCGCCTTCATGTCTTTGCCAACACAAAATGAAAAAAGAAATTGACTGACATGTACAGCTTGTGCGGACGCAAACAACCTCACTAACATTAAAAGCAACAAATTTTTCAGCAATAAGAAATCTTCAAATTGGAAGAGTCGGGAAGTTCACAGAAACCGAAAAAAAAATCGATTGTTCGAGCTTCATGAAAATATTGCCGTTCAATTACCGTCTAGCCGATCTCATGATCAAAGAAACAACGATAGATCAGCATCGTATTGATGAATGAATTGCAACTGGGATTGTTCACCGCTTATTTCCAACATTTGTTTATCGTCAATAAATTTGAATGGCACTCTTTCTAAAGACACCTCTCCTTCAAAAAAAAAACTTGAATTTGTAAATTACAAGTAAGCCGTATTCTACTTGTTCACCGCATTCAATCAAACCTACAACAGTCGGTATTTTGTTTGCACTTCTAACGATGCATTGTCATTGTGCCTCATTCTAATCACTACATTTATCAAGCAATAATCAAGCACTACCGAAAATATCAACTCGGTAAACAATCACACACACTTATTGAGCAAACAACCACCAATACACCTCCGATTCCATGTCAAAATTTATAGAATACAGTTTCTAAAGAAATCAACGCAAAATCAATTAATTCGCTTCTACCCAAACGTAAATTCTGACTAATAACACTGATTATCCAATCCTTTCCTTGTCCCTACAGCATGATATATGAAACGGGGTGCTTTAACGGAATCAAAATGGTCTTATTTTAGCGGAAAGGGGTTAATATCACTTTAAATATCTTTAATCCCTCGTCGTTCGACTCTCTTCAAGAGCGCTCAAGCTAAAACTTAAGTACTCTTTTGCATAAATTTACGGCGACGACCGCGCCTCCTAAACGTAATATTGCTAGTAAGTCGTTGTTTATGCATTATTACGCAATGAATGGTTCTCCAACGGGGTGAACTTATGAATTGTGGATTTTTGGCATTTTCAGAAGTTATAAAATTGGGTTTTTGCTATTTTTGCGTTCAGAGTTTGAATTTTTCAAAACCTTTCCCGTATATCTAGCTTTTTTCAGAGAATTGATCGTAGCACCGTAAAAATAGGGCTCCTCGAAATTCGCGTTTTTTCACATTCCGATAGAAGGGTGTCGAATTTTTTCTGAGAATGTGTTTCCCCACAGTTTTTTCCCATGAAGTTGATACCAATCAACAGCTCTTAGTCGGCTGAACAGAACTGCAATTTCTTTTGTGTGAAAAAAAAATGAAAATCTGAAAATCGCACACTCAAAAAGATGCCTTTTGGTCTAAAAACAACATGTGTGCAATTTAGCTTTTCAAAAATTCGTTTGAAAGGCCAAAGAGCCAAATTTTTCGTTTTTCCTACAAGGCACCCTAACGCATGAATTTCAAATCATTCACGTATTTTTCTATTACGACTAAAACCGGTGAAATACCGCTCCCTAACAAACAACCGAGAATCTAAAAGTTCTTCCCCGTCCCCACTTCTGCTCGTAAGCAATAACCACATACTGAAATCAAATCTACATTTATTATTTGAAACAATACCAACAAAACGGATTTCATATTCACTACCACAAAAATATTTCTCAATGATAAATCAAATTTTACGCATTTAACACAAAAATTTTTTCGATTGCAGTTCTCAATTCGAGATTTTAGTTTCATTAGATGACCATCAACGAATTCTTATTGATAAATACACGAAATCGTATTGAATCGACGCATCCTTTAATTTCAATTTTACACTAGCTACAACCTAACAAATCTTACCATTATTTACGATAATTACAATTACACTGCAATCACATAAAATCGGAGAAAAGCAATCAATTGGGACGTTTCAGTTTCAGTTGAAAAGCAAACAGAACGAAGTTCCATCCCAAATGAATTTATGGAAACAAATTATGAAAGATCGCACAGAAAAGATACATCATTAGCGTGGTACTAAATGAACAAAGAAAAACTAACAAATACATCCAAATAAGATTAATAAATCGTTTCAAGTCTTATTTACACAAATGATTGATAGTGAGTAGCAAAATATATTTACAAAATCGATAATTATGATTTTATTGAATACATATTCAACATGTTTTTTGCATTTATACGTGAAATTCACTGAGAAAGCACGAATCAAAACCAATACAGATTCATTTCACATAATTCAGAAACAGCTTTCTTTGAAAATGACGAGAGTAATGACGACGACAGTAGAACGTAAAACGATAACAAGGTCCCAATAAAACAGTGGTCGATGATATGACTCCTCTTTGACAAATATCCATCCCTATTTCGTAAGGGCACTGGTATTGCCTTCCCAAGAAGGGTACTTCTCTGATCACTGCCCTTATCTCTAGTGGAAATCTTTCTCAACGCGAGATTGTAATGAAAATCGAATCGAGCTCTCATCTTTATAAAATCTGTTACATTGAACATTCAAAATACACTTCTTGGGAAGGCAATCTATTAAAATAATTTCATAAAAATCATCAATAATAATAAATTTCATTGAACAACGATTCAGTTCAAACTAATATTAAGACAGTGACAACATAAAATTAATGAACTTCTCGCGTTTAGTAAGCAAATGATTTCATTTCGCTTAAGTTTTACAAGAATAATTCTTTAATTCATTGGACGATAACTGTCAACTAAAAAAAGATTAATCAAAATTTAAAATTATGAAATTATTTTAATCTCTCAACCCCGAACCGAATAATGGAACCAAAAATAAAAGTAACCATTCGAAAAGCAGTAAGTAATTCATTCCAAAATCACGCTACAATTCTTCCGAAAAAAACAATAATGCAAACGAAAGTGAATAATGAATAAACATATACATCAAAGTGGATTAAGAAGTACGTAACTAGAATAATAATGAATCCTTGAGCAATTTCTTTACCGCTGACAGACCGCTTGAGGTCAAGAATGTACTCGTTTCAGATCTTTTATCACCTTAAATATTTTTATTACACAATTGATTTATGAGGATAAGAAATAAATTTTGGAATACTTCAATTTGTAATCCATGAAGAACTAATATGACGACTGCATCATTACCATAATTTCTTCATTACTGAATATGTTCACTAGAAGTCGAATACATTCAAATGCAAAACCTTAAATGGAACAGAGAAAGATGCACATTAATGGAAAACGAAGAGTGAACGAATGAAAGAAGGAGTAACCGGTATGTAGAGGATGTCTGACGATACGAAACAAATACGGTTGACAGTCAGAGAAGGTGTCATCGAAGACATTCGTCAGTTCGCTCTTTGTGGGCATTTTTGGTAGGTACTGCGATCTGTTGATAGCACTACACGTCGATATCACCAATTCTGATAGCGACTCGGCTACGTTTTCACGCATTCGCTCGAAATATTCTTTAAATATTTATAATAACATTCAACATTACATTATATTCGACTGAATTTATCAACTTAAACATTCACTGACTTGCTTACGAAGTTTATTTTATAAATAACTTCGATTTACGGACAAATTATTTTCAAGTTGACGTCTTTTCTTGACATTTTAAAAAATTGTGACCACAGTCAATACTAGAAAAAATTGATAATGTTATTAATATGAATAATAATAACAACTAAAATAACAGGTGACATTACCAGTTTCGCGAACATCCACAATATCAAGCTGTAACTGCCATACTTCCCAAGGAACTTGATCTTCTGGTAAAGGCCACTGTCTTTTCCTTCTCTGATAAAATTCTAACGCTATTCTGAAATGACAGATTTTCATTCAAGGTAGTGAGGAAATATTCTTGATATCCAGTTCGGCAATCCGCACTGCGTATTGAAGATGAACAACCACAATACTTCCACCAACGATGGCACTGAACAATGATAATAATCTGAACCTAGCACTGAGTAGCGGTGTCCCATGAGTGATATGCGATGGTGATTTTGACTGCAAAGTATTCATATCAGCTCCGCATCCAGCTGCTTTCGAAACATCCACACAAAATGCATCAACTTCATCCTTTATTTTCGATATCAATTTCGCACTATTTACACGCACCTTCAATTTGTTGATTATAATCATCATTCACCATATAGTTGCTGTTCGACTGCTCAACATCTGATTATAGTCAAGTCCAGAAACACCCACTTATATAATGTCTAGAGACATTACTTGACATGATTTAATTTTTATACTGTCTGCAGATATTTTTCAATGTCAATTCAAATGAATAACATCAAATGAACATCAAGTTATGAACTTATTCAACCCAGACTTTCATTCATGGTAATCAAAATTGCTTTACAATAATATCAACGTCGATTTTAATAACGTGAATGAAAATCAATAAATTATTACATAAGTGAGATCTACGAATTCACAGTCCACCTCTTCGACACCAATTGACCCGAGTTGATAATTACTCTCTGCTTTATATTGAAACTGAAATATTTTTGCCTATCTCTACAGGTTTCTGAATGTTTCCTTTCAGTCATTTGAAGGACACCGCACGATTGAAGAAAACTTATGAAAACATTAAGAAAAATATTGATAACGCTAACAACATATTAATAGTAAGAAAAATAACAATGACGATAATCATTACAATATTTGAATTTTAAAACTAACTTTACCAATACTCCTATGAAGCAATAAAGTATGAAAAACTGCCGAGACCGCATCCCTTACTTGCCGTAAATCAACAGTCTGCAATGAGATTTTCATTTGGGAATCATAATGAATTGCTAAGGAAAGATCAGAAGAAATTCACTGATCTCAGCTAATGTGATGGACTGATGACAGGATATTTGAGAGTAAACGAAGAATACAATTGACGAATCAACTCATCAGTTATTTGATTGAAGATGCAAAAGTTGAAAATGAAGTCAAGAACTGAACTAACATACCAACTGAAATTGCTGATTTCGTGCATTCATACGAATGACGGCTGAAATAAAACCTTTTCAAATCATCTCATTAGCATCCTAGAGGGTTTTGAATGATACACGTTTCGACTAGGGAACGAATCACAAAACGAAAATATATAAGCGATCAGAGAATAGATGAATCAATAAATGCAAATATATGTACACAAAATTGATCATCTATAAATGAGAATCAGAACGAACATATTAGCTAAGCGACTGAAGTAATATAATATCAACATTAGCAGTATACATTATCATTCGGTCAAGTACATAACATGTTTGTATTGGGATGGTTCTATTCGAGAAGGCTGCATTCCATACACAGCTTCTGCTTACAGGTTGAGGAAGAGCCTCGTGATAAGCCTGATATCACGGAATGACCTAATCCCACCTGCGCCACATTCCCGTAGTTCTACCGTTGCAGCGCATCACAAACCGGTCGACTGTTTCACAACAGGAATTATCATACGACAGTGTGATGTCAATCCTAACTTTCATGTCATAAAGGTGGTGTAACGAAAATGAATTGGATAATAATACAGTTAATATTGATAAGAAATGAATCATTTGGTGACAATAAGTGCATGATTCAAGCATTAGGAACACTTCTCGAGACATGTTCACTCCTTCAATTTGATTGCCACACACTGCATGACGCGAACGGACATAAAATGCGCTATGGCGTGATCTAGGAAAAGTGCATTTTGTGATGATTTGAACATGCTATGAAACGATTGAATAAATCGATTGAATCAGATGTTAAATATGCAATTGAACGTAAATGTTCACTGAACGATTCAGCTAAAGCCATCGGATTATTCTCATTTCGTCGGATTCACATCACTTTCATGATTGCAATCTGGGTCATAACCAAAAAAAAACACCGTCAAGTGTTAACAATGCAAACTGATGATCGATTGTGATGGACTCGATAGAGTAAAATCACCCATAAAAGCGTTTCACCTCCATCTATTACCCTTCATTATTCCAAAAAAGATAAATAAACGTAAACGATAGACACTTCTTCAATAATCAATCATTCCATATTCAACACCTCAGTCAGCTGACTCGCAGCGCCCAACCACCACTTTGGTCGTCTTCTCGCTTAACGTTGTACATTTCAAAGATGTCCCTCTTCTTGTTTGCTCGCACGTTCTCTCGCGTACTCTGCTTTCTCTGCTCGCTGTCGGTTCTTCTTTCACAAGCGGTAAATACGATTTCTCATATATCAAAAGATTGGATCCAGTTTGGATGAGGATGAGAATCTGATCGAGCCTGGATGTTCCAATAAGGGTAACTGGCATGTTCTCATGGCAAACAATGTTAATTCGACTTCGATTCATTAGTTCTTGATTTTTACTTCTTAGTTTCAGTATACGTTCGCAAACGTTTAAAAACGATTGTTTTTAGCGGTAATTTGTTCAAATTCAAAAATTTTAACATTTCTCAAGAAATTTAACAAATTGCAGTGATTTACCAATGTTGTCTAATGAGATTGTGAGTGGTTGGTTTGTACTTCAGGGTTAAACTTTGTAGGGTTTGAGGAGGTTTTGATATGGTTTTATCGATAGCACTGTCGGGGTGATTAAAAATTTAGTTGAACTCATTGTAATTGTGTGAAGAATCATGATTTTGAAACAGGAGGCCTTCCCAGAAGAATTATGCCTTTTGAAAGCCTTCTAAATCCTCTCAAAATTTTCTCTTGAAATATCCGAGGAAGACTGAAAGAGGGAATGGATGTTGTCGTAATTAGTCTTCGAAATAACTAAACGTTTCTCGCTGATACTTTAAAATAATCTCCAAAGCATATGCGATCGCTGTACCATTGCCACACTTCAATCCCATTTTCAAGGCTCAGCTGAGAGAAATTTACCTCAGAGTGCAAATCTTTTGACTGCAAAAGGGGATTATATGTACATGTATGTTTTTGTGAACCTGGCGGAGAATCGACCGTTCCTCCCTAACTTCATTTTCATCATTCACCACTGTACCAGTAGTATTGCTTTGATTTCTCGGTGGACTGTTATGACTCACTAATTCCGTCTCTGTAGCTGTACCATTGATATTTGCTTGTATTAAGCTGATTAGATTATGGAATAGCCGTAACGATGGTAAGAACAATGATATTGATCTTGATGAATTGCAGGAAAATGCAGAGTTCGGATGATCTTCTTTACGATATACCGAGTGTACCAAAGTTTGCTGACTTGAAGCGAATGGCCGACGGTGAATCGGCGAACGATTCGAACGTTACAATTGGAGATGGCTTTTTTGTAAGTTACTATTATCACAATATAGTAATAGCTACTGTTGCAAAGATAGTGATGAAATATATCACTGATATCGTTTTGTAATCATTATCAGTTTTGCAAATAATTTAGAAGCAGCAGTCCTTTAAGAAAACAATTATCTACTCAAGTCACAATCGGATTGATCAAATCAGTTCTACCTTATTGCACGTGCCTAGATACGAAGTAGGCAGAAGGATTATGAATAAATGTTATAATACAAGAGATTCGTTTGCAGGATGTAAGTGGTATTGTTGCTGGGAGCATACTGAATTACAATAAAGTGAGGGCTGGTTCTAAACAAACAGAAGCTGAATGTTTTGTGAATGAGAATAAAGAAAATGAACTGTCCTTAAAGCAGACGATTGATGATAGTGGTTTGTTTTATCATTTTAATAATCATCCGTGAAACTGACAGTCACTGAATCGGTTATCTTGTGAGGGCGCGATAATCAAATTAACGCTTCGCATGAAAAACCAGAAAAACATTCACTTGAGGCTTTCCTTTACTGTTCATTGAACACGAAGAATCTTTTGCTAAATGTTTTGTGGCTAAGGACCAGTAGGTGATGCTGTGGGCAAATAAGATTTTCTGATTGTCACTACTCAGTATAAAATTACGGCTCTGTCAGGTAATAATAGTGAATGTTATCAAATTTTTCGAAAATAACAGTTCAATCTAAAAACTGATTAAAATGCGAACATGTAATAATAAAGTATTGATAATTCAGATGATGATAGTTTATTCGGTATTAAAAAAATGGCAATGTTTCGGCAGTCTCAACAGAATCGACGAGGAGTAAGTACTGAGAGATTAAATACGGGAGACACGCAAGCATCGTTGGCCAAACCAAGATCCATTAGTTGCGATAATAAACTGAAACGCCGATCAGATATGCCAACAGTGAATAACAGAGGTTTCAATTTCTTTTCATTTCAATTGTCATCAGACAGTTCATTCAGATTCTATTATTCGTTTCATTCTCATCGTAACAATTCAACTTCGCTTCATTTTTGCAGCGTACTGTTAGTTATGTAATGATGAATATCATTAATGATAAATTATAGATGGTAATAAAAGGCCACAAATTGAACGTCGTTCGATACCAGTGGCATTATATAAAAAGGCAATTAATAACAATAGAGCGGCCAATAAACCAAATATACAGCAGCGTCTCAATATGGCTAATCCGGCTGCTTACAAGGGTCCTGAAACAAGACAAAGGGCTAAAATTGATAAACAGTATGCATCGCGTGCTATTATTATTCTTGTTACTTCGGTCATTTTTCAATAGTTTCATATTCACATTCATTTACCATTCAAGACACTATATTTTGTATTTATGTGTATCGCATAATATGTGGTATGAATTGAGGGCTATAATATCGGCATCGGTGATACCTTCATCTGTTCGATCGGCTGACTCATCAGCGGCTAATAAGAAACAAATATTAACAACAAATAAAACAGCCACAAACAAGGCTGACGACAATAAAAACGATAAACCAAAAAATATTGTCAGAAGAGAACATATTCCTCGTGAAAGAACACGTCGCCCTCAGAAAACCGATACTGGTCCGGTTCGCTTGCAAAAAACATCGATCACATCAGCACGTCAGTTGCTGCATGTTTATCCTTTTTCATTCAACTTGATTTTATTTTTAACTGTACTGTCGCTAAAGTTTCTGAAGAAGAATACGTGTAGTGAAAACTATACCATAGCATTTTTATTATCTGAATGTGTTCGTTTTTGAGTTAATTCTTTCAGAATTTATTATTGAGAAAATTTCATTTAAGCTAAAAATTTGCCGGCAGTGCAAACTGAGCGTCGTTTTCGAGAGTCCGTAACTCGCCGACAAAGAGGTGGAGAATCGATGGAACGTGATATCACTCATGGTAAATGAGCATTTTGAATCCACCAAATGACTAGCAGAACTATAATGAATGACAGTTGCGAAGATTAAAAGATCATCAATTTAATGTGAACGACGGAAAGTTAATGAGCAATTTGATGTGGGAGACATCATCTTATGAGTTTCTTCTCAAACTGTTCGCAACACCAATTTCAGCGGATGCCGTGAAGTCGAAACCATCTCAGCAACAGCAGCACTCATCACGCTCCACTAATATTCCCTCGAAGCAGTCCAGCACTCCACGATCGGTAACTTATTTTGTTTGAGTTCATCGTTTTATTTTATCGATTCCTCGTCGTGCCGTCCACTATTCGTCTCTCAATTGAGAAGCGAATAGTAATGAGTTTGTTCAAAAGATCAGGCTTGAAGATAATAAACCAAGAAAGTATGCAAGTATCTTTTCGGACGTTAATGGCAAAATGTCGTCAGAATCATTGAAATATCGATTCGTAAATAAATATTTAAAAATACTGAAACTGTGAATAAATAAAACGATTTTTTTCTTCGTGATATTTTCTCTTTTCTTCGTGATTAAATTCTCATGCAGTCACCTATAGTGGCATGCAATATAGACATTGGTAAGAAGGAATATAAATGAGATCATAACATCAAGAAGAAGTTCAGATGGCGAGAACGAGCGTTGTATCAAAAGCAGAGAGACCAATTAAACGAGCATCGATTCTAAGTGCTAAACGAGGCACTGAAGAAGTGAATAAATCGAAACAAGACGATAGTCAGCAAACAAAACAAATATATCGTAAACGTGCTTCTTCAATTAGATTGACTGAGTCTGAACGAGCCGCACTATTCAGTCGTCTCAGTACACCAAAAGTGGTCCATCAAAAGTACGAGAAACCCGCTGGTTTGTTTTCAGTTTATTCCATTTAATTCATGCAGTCTTTCCTAAATTCATCAGAATGACGATCAACTAATTTCATATTTTCAGATGCAACTCCAGTAAAAAGTGCAACTAAACCGGCAGCTGCGAATCAATCGAGCAAAAGACGGTTCGCAACCAATTTGATTCATCTTCATGTTTTAATAATTTGAATATACTACAAAATTTCTTTGGAAGTGTTATGCAAAGAAAGGACATTAACAACAATATGTTTAGGAGCGGCTTTCTAGTGGGATCTCATCCATCAACACGAGGATTGCGCAATGATGTTGTTAGAGTCAGATCGAATCCGAATTCGCGTCCAGGAAGTCGTGCGCAGAGTGCTGATGGTCTAGCTGAGAAGTTGAACCAAATACATGTTAATAATTAATTAGTGCAAAGAATGCCATCTGAATGATGAACTGGCATCAGTATTCCTCACGATCACTAGACATTCGTCCACCCAATATTCAGTATGAAGTAGTTTCGTTCCTTTCATTTAACCGTGTTTGTTGTTCGTCACTCCGATTATTATCATTATCACTATTCCCTCTATGAGTGCAAAGTTACCCTCAAATGTGTGGTTTGGAGGAACGTGCAGAATACTAAGTAGTGCTAATGGCGGGACGAAGAAAAAAGATTTATCAGTAATGGTAATGAAGTGAATGGTATAAAATAAAGTGGGAGTAGTGATAATAATAGTGAATGTAGTGAGGTGAGTGGAATGAAATAAAATTTACTTTTATTTCTTTTACGTCATTATATCGCCGTTGTATGTCCACATCACCTGTCACTAACTGGTATTGTCATCGATACCGATAATTATTCATCGTTACTATGCGCTCCACCGAATCACCTTGTCAATTCTACACATCCATAGGTCACAACCTCCCAATGTAACGTTGTATGCATATCCAAAATTCGCATTTCCTCGAACATTTGTAATCGTGCTCTATCAGTCCTCTGTTCTGTTGAATCATTGTTCAATTCCCATCCATTGTCGTATATTGAATCACCAGGAAACGTTTTGAAAACTACATGTATTTTGTTTTAATATGTTGGATGTGGCATTTATAATATATATATAGATTCATCTGCATTTTGTATCGTTGTTTCAACTGAGCTCATTCATTTTATTTAAGGCTGTTCTCAAATCCGTTGATGCATTTGTACTCATGATATCTGTTTTATTATTATTACTCGAACTTTTCTCATTGTTTGAATTTTCGTTCTCATTGGAGTGAATCATTTGTCGGTCAGTTGAATCGCTTTCGTCGTCCGTATGATTCGCTTTCAACTTAAATGAAATGATCTGATATATAAAATCTGAGGACTATTCTTTTTGTTGTTTAACGCCGTTTGGAAAGTGAGATGACACGATATTAGAATTGTTTTTGCAACTGAAAGAAAAAAACGAAAAAGTTGTTGCTTTTACCGCATATGTAACATGACGATGAAGACGAATGTTGCTTGAATTCTAATGATTTGTTTCACATACTCTATTGATTCCAGCTATGTATAACATGAGAAATATTATATTGCATACGTTGTAATCTTTTCGGAGTCTTCTCATTGTACTTTTATCTTCATCTGTTAATATGCAAACGCTTTACGGAATTTATCACTTGGAACTGCTCACTTCTTCGAAATAAAGATATTCTTTCGAACGAGTTTCATTGCTCGAAATATTCGCTTTGTGATTCATAATTATAATGATGACAATAACTAAAAATGCACACGGATTATAAAATAAAATAACATCGACATAACAGTCATACAAATGAACTTATACAATCATATACACACCAGTCATGAAAGGTCTATTAAATTTACTTTATCACGGATAAATTTGATACTTCGAGGGGTAAGCGTTTGATATGGAATAATAAATGACACAGAGGACCATGAGGGGCTTAGTTTATTCGAATTTCAAACCACCCGTCTTGAATTTGCATACGATCGGGAGTTGCTATCTGATAAACAGAGCAGAAATAGTGCTCGTGTTTCTAGAATGTGCAATCAGTCCATCTTCACACCTCCTTTCACATCTAACCGCAGTTAACTACTAGCCCCTAACGTCAAGACTACGAGTCTGACAGATATATGAAATCAAAAATGAAAAGGTGATGATAGGATAGTATTCAGTCTGTGATTTTCCTTTTCTTCGTTGACTTTTTAGGTTTATTGATCCATTCGTTCATTTCCTTCTCGATGTTATTGCCAATCAAATATATCTTTCGCTCAAATTCGTCCAACTTTTCTGGTTTTCTATTGCTATTCGACGATTGCTTTATTATGCCGCCGATTCTTTTCACGAAAGTGTTCAGTAAGGTTTCTGCCAGCATCACACCTTGTCGACCTTTAAAAACAGCATCACTTTATATTTGTTACTTATAGTTCACTTATCATACATTAACACACCTAATAATTTACTGTTCAACCAATCAATGTTACAGTTTGTTACCGTCGTTTCGACATTAACAAACATTACTTCTGTTTGGTGATGTCGAAACATTTCAGGTTTTCTTTCTGCATAGATAACGATAATCTTTAATTTATCTTAGATCAATCGTCTCTTGAGAAATCGCAGAGGTAGCCGAGCTATTCACAAACATTTTATGCAGAGTAAGCGACAAATTGATCAGGGTGAATCGAATCTTCGTTACAGAAGCAGATCACGGAGTAACGAACGTGTTAATTGTTGAAATGAAATGACACGAACCTCCGATAGTCTCAGCTAACTGAATACCAAATCGATAGAAATGTCGATTTAACAATTCTAGATTTGTTGCTGAAGCGCTTGCTTCCAACACCTTCTGTGTGTGTACGTTGAATGCAGTTGGCAAGTGCATATGAAATTGCTTTTGTGTAATTGATACTATCAACAACTAGTACATATGACTGACTTCTGATTTTTTGAAGCTTATTTCGAATATAGTTGAAGTTAAACGCTTGATCTCTTTCGAGCAATCCCTTCTATTTCGATGATTCAATAGAGAATAATTTCTTATTTGAAGGTGCATTTTCAACGAGAGTATATATTATTTAATGCAATAAAGGATTAACTGAAGTGTGCATTTATCTATTATTACTGTTAAATTAACGGAAGACGGAGGATTCACTGGCAGTTTTGAGGAAGGACGCGAAATTCGTTATAAATTTTCATTGCTGACTGAATGAATGAGTATTACTGGTACTTATTATTACTACTGCGGTAATAGTTATTATTATATTACGTTTTAGTGGACATCATTATAAATTTTTTTGCATTTCATGCAAAGAAACATATCATTAAGGGAATACCGGATAGCGTTGACGTAGTGGCTGTGCCATGAACAATGGCAATTCCACTTTGAAAGTCCTTTCACTGATCGTTTCTGGTGCTTTGTAGCCAAGTAAAGAGAATATTTCTGCAAATAAATGATTTCGTCTAATAATCTGAACAGTTCATGAATATTTCAAAACAAAATGAATGGAAATGCCTGAATTCAATGCTTTCGTATAATGATACCAATAACGGCAATGTTAATGTCAAATAAAAACCTTTAGATGTATGCCTATTGAATGACATTTGAATATTCGAAGTAGATGCAATAATATCATCCAAATCATAATAATTTTGGTCGACTTCCTGTATTTTCTCCATCTTATATCACATACAACTTTTCGATGAATTTTTATCTGTGAAACATTAACCATTAACATTTATGCATAATGCCACAGTTCACCGATCCGACCATTTTAGTGTGTGTATATTGTAAATTTGTGTCTAGTAAAGTTTATGTGCTAATATTCCACTCTAATGAAATTAAACCAGTTAAAATATATAATTATTAAAGCGCTCATTAATAAAACACTTGAAAACAGAAGAAATTAAAGTGAATTCAATGCGAATTGATTCTGACATTTTTTTTCAACTTAAATCAGTTTGGCGCGTAGTGGGAAATTTGAATTGACGATTCACAGATGATTTAGTCAGTGCGAGTTAGAAATTATGAGTGATTTTATTTTCATTTATTCACAAAATGTGTACTCGATTATGAATGATATTGTAATAATTTTGTTTTATTCCCGATCAGTAAATTTCTATGCATATTACGTATAGAAACGTTGCGTATGAGTGTATTTGGTGATGTCGAGAGGAACAAGACGGTATTTCAATTTTTTGATGAATAAAATGGAATAGAGCATAGAGCTGTACATAAGTAATAAATTCAAGGAGACGATCAGGAACAGGTTAATAATTATAGGTAGTATATGGTAATGTTTTAGAGACTTTATTCAGCTGACACACTAGTAATCAGTAGTAATGAGATCTTTCAACAATAGTATAAAATAATTTTCTTTCTTCCAATCAAAAAGTAGAGTAGCCTAGCATTAATCGAAAAAAGCGTACGACTGTAAAATGTGACAGTATAAACAATAACAACAACAGAAATATGAAAGAGTTAATACAAAATATCGTAGTTGTTCAGATACAACGATTGTAAATATTGAAATGCCAATGATACAATAAATCCATGAACGCTTTAATGGCAAACTTATCACTCAGTGTTGTGTTTTAGTGAGAAAAATCCTTATATAATCTTAACGTTTAGTGAATTTATGTAAGTTTATTTTTTTGAATATGTAATACATAGACATTCATTGTTTATCGGTAACATTTTATTAAAATCGACGAGTTTTATAAACAATATAATAATGTAAATATTGGTGATAAATGTAGCATAACGGTGAAAGCGAATCCAGAAAAATGAGTGAAATTGGTGACTCGTATGGAAGCATGACGGCTGAATGGTTCGGCAGTGAACTATCAGATTTTATGTATACATTCGATGATGATCCCAACAGTGACTTTATTTCTCGAGGTTATTTCTAATTTCATTTGCTCATTGTTTACGTGTTAGTCAGCCTTTATATTTCATTAATTCCTATTTATATCTATGAATACACTCTTACATTTAATCTTCATGTTTAATCGTGTTTTTCTGAGAAAGAAATATTTCTGTAGAATATAAATGAAATTATATTAGCAATCACTGATCGTATCAGATTGCAATCGTCATTAAAGATTCAGTGATTTTGTGATCGGAAAACTTCGAAAAATCATAAAACTCCTGTAAACAAACTTTATCTGAGGAACGGATGTAAAATTTTCATTCAGTTATTAGAATTCCTCTTTACTTAATCTCATATAGAATATTATTGCTGAAAATAAGAGTCCTATAATACCCATGGCTGAATTTTACTTTATTCAAAAAAACTTGAACAATATCAAGTCTCAGTAATTGCACAAAAATATGTACAAGTGCAAAACAATTATTCAATCAACTAAATTTCAGTGAATCATATTTCAAACGTTTATAATAAAACGGCCGATGATTTAGTTAGCGAATTAATTGCATTCGCCGTTAATCAGAAACGAAAACATATCGATCTTGCCTTCCTCGATTTATTCGAAAAAATGGTTATTATTCATCAATTTATCTGTTTAATTCTTTCATTGTCATTAGTATTAGATGCGTCAATAATCTGTTCGTCAATTGTAAAATCAAATGAGTCAGAAATAATCAATTCCAGAAATGTATAGAAACAGATCGTTATCTTTTATTACGTTTTATTTTTATAGAAATCGCTTAAATTTAATGGATCAGCTCGATTAGCAATGTACTAAAAAATTACGTTCATTAGTGCATAAAAACAATGCACTTTCTTAGCGAATCTGATAATACTAGATATTATTAATAATATAATAACTATGACCTGAAATTGTATTGAACCAAATGTGGCAAACTGTATATAAACATAATATTTCATGTTATTGTCAAAAAAGCGAATCAGTCAATGCATGATGATGACCTAAAGAGCTCAGTAGTAAAACCGAGGTTCGTTATCATTATTGTTATTGTTAATATTATTATTGTGAAATAAGTTTCTAAAATAATCTAATTCCGACTGACATCCAACACGATTACTGCCAATAAAACCGTATTGCCAATAAAACCGTACATTTCAGCCGTATTGTTTTCATATCTACAAATCCGACTCTGAAAATAATTATGTTTAGAAATGCTTGACTGAAATTTTTGTGGAAATATGTGAAGAATAGTGAGCAATAATAATAAATAATCATGAATAACTTAAAAATGAATATTCTTCAGGGGAGTTCTCAGTGAACTTAATATCAGTCATGATCTTGTGGATGGCTTTGACATGGATGTGAGTGCAGCTGATCATTCAACGTATTCAGTTCAGATGGAAACTGATGGCCCACCTTTAGAACAAAAATATCTTGACTTTACTCCTGTTCGGTATGTCTTTAATCGTTTATTCATTCGATTAAAACTTCAAATAGACCCGTTATTCATAAGTTGTTCGATTGAGTACAATTTCAAGTAGGTGATTATCAATGTAGCAGTTTCACAATCATCGTGCGGAATTTATTGAAGCAAATGATGGTAATTTAGCAAAGTTTTTTACTCAGTTTCATCAGTAATCAGTCACAATCTCATCCAAGCATTTGTCTTTTTACTGCCACTGATTACCACTTTTCAGTTCTCCACATTTTCTGTTGATAAAATTTTATCCAAAATGGTTTTATTTTAACGTTTTTCGACGAATAAAAATAACGTGATTTATTCCGGACATACTATCGTAAGTTGTCAATTTCAGTTATGCTCATTCGAATTCAAACTATCAAAATCGTAATAATTCGGGTAAGATATGGAAAAATTATTCTGGAAAGTTATTCAATGTAAAGAATGATGGCGATGGTAATAATAATGGAGAGCTGAAAATAGACGTTGAATTTAATAATAATGATGATGACAAAGAATCTTCTTTGAGGAGATTCGGGAAAGAAAGAGACAATGAGCAAATTGATGGTATATTTGTATCATCTTTATTATTATCATTATTTTGAAAATCAACATTTCCGTTGGTATGAAACAGATTCAGATCGTATTGAATAGTTACAACTTCATTAAATAGTTCATTTCATTTCGTTATTGATAAGTATAAATGATCTGTAAGGAATGATAAAATAGTCAATGACTGGATAAACAATGAAAAGTGGAATGTTTCACGAATATGAACATTAATGCTAACAAAATGGTTTCAGAAATTTGTGATCGTATCGAAATACTTCGTAATGCAATCAGACAAAATAATGAGCAAATTATCAATTTTGAAAAATGTGACTTTATTTCATCAGTGAGTTGACTTGATTTTATTTTAGTACGTCAAATGATAATATGTATATACGTATTAATTTATGTATGTGTTTGAGGAACCATTTTATATTTGTGGTCAAGTGTTAGACGAAAGCGATGAAAAACAAGAGTCGGGTGGATGGTTTATAAGGTCGGATGATGAAGAGGATATGTCAATGGTCAATATTGATTTGAGTCATCTCCATCAGTTTTCATTATTTTCTGGAAAGGTTTAGTCTTTTTTATTAATTTTATTGCTCTCATATTATTATTATCGTTTATTCTTTTAAATCTCATTTCAGTCAAGTCGGTAATAGCAAAGAAAGCAACGACAATGAGTTCTATTGCTCAGTTGATAGCCTTTGATTGTTATTCAGTGTAGTCGTAATAATTAGTAGAGGATTACTCTCATTTGTTTGAGTTTTCTAACGATAAAACACTTCTTCATGTGGGATTCATTTGTAAAGCAAATATCTGTTTAAAATGAACAAACAAATATCAGTAGTAAACTTCATGACGATATGATTTGAAATGCTGTCCAATAGTGATTACTCTCATAGTGGTTGTTCATTTCGAATGCATTCATCTATAAATTATTGTTCATAAACGTTGCTCAAAATTTAATCATCGTGCCGTGATAATTGTTTACTTTTGAATTGTGAGTGAATTATTTACTTCAGAAATATTTAGAGGAGTAGTTTCGATGTATTTTAGATTGTTGCAATGAAGGGTACCAACAAAGATGGTTCACTGTTCGTTCCTTCTGAAATATTCGAGCCTGCAAAAATGCAGTTGCCGTCGATTGTAAATAAATCAGTTGTCGGTTCGTTTTCATTGTTCTATTGTATTTTTTATAGGTTTTATCGTAAAGTATTTTTGGGTGCATAACTGAAGCGTTTATGTAAAATAAAGCCGAAATAATTTTCAGAATGGATCGCTGTCCACTTTAATTAACGTTATGACGATCTCTCACTGTGAAAAGCTAAAAGGAATAAAAGAATTTTTCAAAATGATTTTTTCCGGAGGCTCTAATTAGTTCCATTCAGATCAACTTAGTATTTGGTGTGCCTGTGGTCCATTCACATCGAATGATACACTTTCATACGAACAACTTTACGATTTACTCTCATTGGTGAAGCAGCAAAAGCCGAATATTCTAATTTTGGTGCGTTCACTTTCTTATTTTAAGGAGAAATGAATTTTTTATGCATCCAATTTTTCGTTTTCATTCAATAATTTTCTGATGGAAGTGATTTTTGTTCACACCGAATTTAGATTATTTTTAGATGGGTCCATTTGTCGATCGTTCAAGCAAAGCCGTTTTATCACCTCAGTTTAATATGAAATTTTACGATCTCTTTGAAAATCTTCTACTCAAAATCAGTGCAATGATGGAAGAGTATGGAATTGATTTTTTATTGTTTGTTTCGATTGAATTCTTTTGAAAATTTAATCTAGAAAACTTCACTTAAGCGATAACTTTTAATAAGTGAATTTTGGTTAAGCGTTCGGAAATTCCATCAGTAATTTGAGTTTTAAAATAATCTGGTTGAAACAGCTTAGAAATTATTGGCGAATTATGAATGAATTCGTACTGCATTGAAGCAAAAAAAACTAATAACTGATTTAAATCAGCGATGTGAATTGTTCAGTTTTGTCGTGTTTGTTACGAATTTAATGAAATAATTAATATTTTTATGAAAAAGTGTTCTCAAAATGGTGAATTGATCGGCGTTTCATGTTTGCAAATAATTTTTAGTACGAGTACGAAATTAGTTCTAATTCCAAGCTTCAAAAAGGACGCTACTGTGCTTCCAATATTTCCGTGTGCATCTTTTGATGTGCGACCCGAATGCAAGAAGATTTTAAGCAAGGTTCGTTTAGTTGCACTTCAGTGAAAAATTCAGCGTTATCTCCTCTCATTGAACGGATGTTTATGTGTAAGCATATTTTTGTTTATAATAAGTTTATAGAACATAACGTTCGCAAGAGATCCATCTCAACTGCGTATAAATGGCGTGAATGTTGCAATAACGAATTCAGAGATAATCCAAACACTCAGCAGATTCGAAGTGTACAAATCAGAGACACAAGATGAACATCGAATGCAGCGTATAATATCGCATCTTTTCAGGTTTTTATTGTTATTAAAGTCACTTTTATTATTGTTATTACCACTATTTTAGTAGTCATGCAATTTTGAGTGATCCGATTTAAATGTTTTGTTAATATTAAAGATAAACGTAAATAAACCATTCAATAATGAAAAGTAATAAAACAATTTCAGTCAACGTTCACTGTATCCACTATACCCGGCGCCATCGGATACTGCACAACGAATTGACGAAACGATCAGAGAATGTTCATTAAGTTGTATACCTCATATTATGATTATGCCATCTATGTTATCACCAATGATCCAAGTTCGTATTTGTTATCATTTCCATTATTATTTATCATCATCATTGTTTGAATTTTTCTGCAACTATTAGTAGCGTTGACATTATTATCACATTTTCGACTAAATCACCCAAATTATCCCAATAATAACAAATGGAGATTGATTCCGATTGACGGTGATTGCGTTATTGATAAAGCAAGGAACGAAGAATGTTTCAGGTGATCGATGGATGTTTGTGCATAAATCCGGGAATATTAGTTCGTGGTAGTAGTGGAACGTTTATGGAGATGAATATCGATATGAAAATGATTCAGAGTGCAGTGACTGATCAACACAATTGTTCCATTGCTGATTATTGTGAAATTAAAATTTTACGGATTTAATTATTTTCATTCTTTTTTCGTTTGTATGTTACCCGTTGTAAATGTATAGCATTGATGTTGTTATTGTTGGTGGCGACAGTATATTCTACAAACTGAAGCTGTTATTCAAATAAAATTGTTTGATGTTGTATGTATGAAACGATTCCTTTCATTCATTTCACCCTTTGCAGATATTCTTTGAGGATTTATGAAATTGAATTATCCATGAACATCGTATTAGAGGCATGTTATTGATTGGACTTTTGGCGTATTGCGTTTAATAAGGATATTTTACAATCAGTTTTGCTGCGCTTTTGAAATAGTTTATGATCGTGCGTTGATGATGGAACATAAAATTTTATTGTTCTTTACATCTCGTTTTTATATCCCATTTAAATGTATGTAGGACTGAAGTATAAATGTATGTAAGGTGACAACGTTTCGATGACTTCAATGCAAATACTTATAATGGGTGTTATTGCGATAATTTATAAGTGAATGAGAAACTTTAATGTCGTTGTTGACAGTGGTGTATGCGAGTGAGCGGAGGAGGAATGTGTTGTGTGATGGAAGGGTAATATTCAGATGGGTGAGTGAGAAAAGCCATTTGGAGAGATGAAAACCGTTGAATAATGTGGTACTTTGGATGAAGTACTTCATTCAGTGCTACTGGTAAACGATCACTTTATAATATACATGAAGCACGGTTTCTCAAGTGGGGATGCGAGAAGGGGTGCAAGATAAGGTTTCATTTTTTATACATTAAAATAGGTGAGGACGGACTTCAACGCATACATAGGTGTAAAAGAGACGAGGATGAGCTGAAAGGTGTAAGGAGTACATCAATGTCATCGTGCAAATGCCTCGAGCTGTTCACACTACAACGTAGGAGAGTGAAGGCATCTTAAAATTGGGGGCAAAAAAAAAGTTGAGAACCACTGTTATAAAGTGATTATGAGGGTGAGGTGTCGCAGTGCATTACATTTACATTCAGACTCATTCTGAGCATCACACAAGTGGATGATAATATTTCCATTAGATCGCCTTTTCAACTTGACGTGTTGTCAATTCTTCCAACATTGAAATTGTTGTATTTCTGATCGTAAATCACATTTATGAAATGAATGTTTGAGTAAACATTGGAATTACATAATTATTTCAGAAGAAACTCATTAAAGCAATAAAATATAATAACGCAAACAGCACTCAACGAAGTGATGCATATGTTCGTACAACAATGTCAATTTTTGCCAACTTGTTACGACGTCAACAGCACTCTGCTATTCGTACGCACTGTGATTTTTGTTGTACTAAATATGTATGGTACTTTTTTACTGATCATCGAAGGATGCAGTGATTACCATAATACATATACTAAAATTGCCGAAAGAAACTTATGGAGCCGAAAATGCAATTATTGAATTACTGTTATAATTGAAATGTTGATATAATTGTTATTAGAATGAATGAATTTATCAAACTTCATTTCGTCTTTGTGCACTTTCATTGTGTATAGTGCATTGAACACTGGGCGGAAAGGTTAATGTATAAAGAGTAATAAACGTTCAGAAAAATTGTAATTTCGTTAAAAAATTTGTATTATGCCTAATGCTTACGATCGTCTGAGAAATCGATCGTGTAGACAATGCCATGCTGTTTTTTTATTGAAATCAAAAATGTTTTAAATGATTATGATGAATTAATTGTTATATGGGTGCAAATTAAAAATTATTTTATTCCGTATAAAATAATGACAGTGATTCATCGCCTCCGACATCACGCTTTTAAAAGGCACACTGCGGAATGCTATGAAAATTTGCACAACTTCGACGAGACACAGTGATGAAAAGAATAAATAAATTCTTCACTCATACTTCTTATTTTTTGCGCATTTATTCAGCAACATTCACATCCGTTCCGTTGGCTGTTTTGTTTGTTTGTTCGTTCAAACAATAGCCGTTTTGTAACAATGCGACAGTTCATAATGAATGCGCTATGGAATATTTTTACTGAAATGATCACATCAAAGAATCATTATTCGTATTGTTATAATTTTATCAGAATTAATTTATTACTGTCGCAGTTGTCATCATCGTTATGATAGAGTTTCGATTCGCTCAATCACTTCTTTATTATTTTGTACTCTTACAATTAGAGCAATACGATTTTTATATAGTTTTAGGTAAAAAATGATTTTATTAGCAATAATAACAGTAACAATATGCATTAAAATGTATAGCAAAATAACAATGGTAATGGTAATAATACTAATGATTAATAATAACAATAATAATAGTATTAATAATAGTACTAACAATACTAATAATTAGTAATATTAATATTAAAACTGGTAGTATCAAAAATGAACAATAATGACTATGTTAATAGCAATAAATAAGAATGACAATAGTAATAAATCAAAAAATGACAATTGCTGTGTGTGAATACGTAAACAAAAGTGACATCTGCACAATGAAAGCATGATATTATCCACAACAATATTATTTGTAAGAACACAGCGTTGGAACTAGTTTTGAAAAGATGTCTTAAATGTGACTTCTATTCATAATATTTGTATTATTATATTTATGCGGATTGGATTGATCGTATTATTGTTCAAAGCACATTATCATTGTGATATTATCTCTCACATTACCTCCTTAATGACTTAACTCGCCGTCTTGTATCACATCAATTAACATGTCACATTAATTATGTTTCGACGATCGTTTAACGACGTTATTTTCAAAACTTCATCAATTCATCATCTTCGAAACTCGTTTAGAGAGCAAATTAGCGTTCATATTTTTAATTTTTTCGAAAACAACTGCACGAGATGACTCATGGTCAATGGAGTATAATGCCAAAGTAATCCTCGGAAATTGTTTCATTTTAGGAATTTAACAGTTTTGCAACAAACAATCGAAAAGTTATTTTGCGTTTTGTGTTGTCAGCGCTCATTTTTGTACTATTTTACTGTGTCGTTTTCCGTAGTTCTCTGTCGATAATCGAAATAAGCTGCATTGTTGATTCATTTCTCTAATCATTCGCACGTCATCAGTTTGTTATCATTGCTCACAATTATCACTTCTATCCATTGTTTTCAATATGCAAAACAGTTTCATTATGTGAACTGCTGAAGCACTTCTTTCGCAATCGTCTTCTCAAATCTCTTCCACTGAATAAGTATTCTTTAATACGATTATAATAACAAAACACATCGGTTGGTTGTGCACGGTTACACATTGATTTTTTGATGCATGGTCTGCTTATGAATGCAATCTTACGTACGGTTGTTATCATATAATGTTTATTCATATTGTCATTGTGATTTCGTAATCATTTTCTTGCTGAACTCTTTGCTGTTAATACGACTCTGTCGTGTTATCAAGAAATAATTCGCATTCACAAAATGAGATTCATCAAGCAAAATATCGTTAACGTATATTTTGAGGTCATTTTCGACGTTTGATTGGATGGCATTCCGCTCTCCTTTAGAATCGTCAGCTTTAATTTAGTGATATCTTTGAAAAGTCACTAACGATTGCATTTTTTCCGTTTGATTTGCAGCATTTCATTTGCAGAAAGGTTATCGTCCCCCACTCGTTAAGCAAATGATGGAATCATTTTCGGATCCAATCCAATTTTGATCGCGAAATTGACATTGATGGCCATGCAAACCAATAAACGTGCTCTCTCGCACTCTAGATGAAGCACGGTTTCAGTCCAGCGATTTAACTCCATTTCACCTCTCAGCTCTGCGGCAGCACCACCTCATCCATACTTCGTTATTTTTTTCAAGCACTTCAGCATATGATTCACCCTCTTCTGGCAGCAAATATAATGCTGATGATGATGTCAGAAACCTCATCTCACGTAGAAGCTGTTCACTGGATCGGTCACTAGTGTCTAAGGGAAGTTATGAAAAGTTGTAAGTGAGGAGCATCTTTGTGGCTTTGCAGCGAAAAATCTCGAAATGTTGTGTCGAATGACTATGATTCCAACTCATGTTGTAAGTATTCTTTCATGCTTGGCTCTGAAATAAGGGCAGCAGTTAACACGGAATGACAGAGTGGAATCAGGTTGAATTACTCCAGTGCAATTGAATGTTTACTGATAAGTTTTTTTAATTCCCCGTAGCAAGCATGATAAATGAGTTACGTTTGATGTATACGAACTGCCTTGAAAGTGCTGAATTTGAAAACTTTTCTCCACTCATTGTTTTTCGTTGATTTGGAATGGATTTCGGATGGTCTTGTAAGAGGGAGGAATATTCATTGCTGCTGAATTCAGTCGTCACTTCAAAGCTGATATATTCCTTCTCGAAACACAAATTATTCAATTCGATGACAGGTAAACGACTGCAAAATAATCAATTACCCATGCAAAATGGTCAACCGCTTCGATTTTGTTGTGTCTGACTATCGACAAAACACTTTATTATTCCGTTTATACGTAAATAGTCCATATCAGGCATTAGCAAGAAATTCCTTGCGTACGAGATTAGGATGTTGGCGGTGGATGCTTTGTTGTCGCTCTTTTCCTAGCGTATGATTGCGACGAGTCAAGAGACCGAGTTCTTTCGGTTACTCGTCGCAGGTATTAGGTGTATTATAAATGCAAACATCGGACTGATGGATGGTCAGGTGAGTGAGTGCCAGGGGCGAATAAATTATTCAGCACACTAATTGTAAGTGTGACATAGTGCAACATACAAGTTTATATTTGCATTAAGTAGGTCAAATCACACACATTGTTACAGTTGATTTCAGCAATCCTTTATTCTTGAGAGCGGATTTTTGTCAATCAATCATTTGGTTGCATTAGCAATGCTATCTCAACATAATACTATTGAAATCCCCTTTCCTTAATCTGACGAGAGATTATGATCGATCCGAGGCCGAAAACGACCCCAATATCTATTGGGTGAGGAAGAATTTTCTTGAATGCTAGTGTCAATTAATAGCTGCAACTAAATGAGAAGTCAATTTCATTGGTTCAAATCAGTGAATACAATGAATCAATTGTTCATATTTGCCAAGTCAATAACATGATAATGAAAATGAAAAATCAGTTCATCAGACTAGAAATAATTTGATTTTTTTCAAACTCTCCGCCTTCTTTCTCATTAACCTGTTCGCCAAATGAGAAACTTTTCAAAAAAAAGATTCAACTAAAATATGCAATCTATTCTTAACACTTATCAATATTTTCAGAAATGATATGGCTGATAATATCAGAACAGTGTTCTTATCGTTTTCTTTTGACGACTCTCACTAATTATATTGATTTCATATGTCAATTCATTCTGTTTGGAAAAGTTGAAAAATGACGGCAGACAATTCGGCTGTTGTCTCGGACAGCCGAACTGTTGAAGTTCTGTACGAGACGAATATTGCTTAATCAATATAATTCCTAGGATCAATTGTCTTCTTGTTGGGGGCCGTATTGTTCGGTCAATGCTTTGCAATCGTATCCATACAAACTCGCCGCTAATCTTCATCGTATAACTCTTCGTATAATCAACTTTGATATATGTGCAAAATGTACCGTATGCAATGGCCATGCAAACAGAACTTTTATAAAAAATCTTTTTCCCGAATTCGTCACTGGAGATCGTTATGATTCAGATGCACGAAGTGTTCATGTAAGCATGCGGAGCATCGCTTTCCTTCGCATTCAGAGATTGTAACAGCGAAAATATCGCATTCGAGCGATTTCCATGGAATCTCTTTCACTTGAACTCTGCGTAACTTTGCTTTCACGTTAACGCTTTTCGCTGGATACCCTTCGTGATGTAGTTTTCCTCGTCTTCCACGCTTTATGCTGCTACTAGAAGTTCCTAGATTACAAGCCACCTTGACTGATTTTTTTCTGTGCCACTGATTATAAATAGAATGATTGTTATTCGAGGTAAAATGCGCTATTAAATGAACCAATGATATTCCATACGAATATTTTGAATCGACAACTTGATTTTCGAGTGAAGTGGTAATAATCGAATTTATGAATCATTATTTGAAGGTAAATGAATCAACGATGAGTGTAAATAAACGTTGGAAAAGACCTAGTTCTGGTGTTTTGAACAACAATCTGGCAGATATCTTTTATAATGACAATATCAACGACACTTTCAGTCGTAAATGTAAGTTTTTGAAGAGATTCAATCAATGAAAACATTTTAAAATTTTCCACTGATATCATTACGAATAATCAATCACATTCAGTGGAATGTTCTTATGCATTATTGAAAAGGTGACTAATCTTTTTTTTTTGAATCATCTTCACACAGTTGATGATTTTGTGAATGATTTTCGTTCATGTCACTTATTGTTCTAGATGAGTGTTATTTTCTCATAGACTTGATTCATGATACATCACACTGCGTTTTTGTTGCGATTTTTCATTCGATCAACAATTTGATTGATGACTTTTGAATCGATTGAGTTTTTGACTTTTTTATGCATTCACTTTTACATACATTGTGATATTGTTGCTTTGGGTTTTGAATGATGTTTCAATAGTGAAATTGTAATTGGAACTCATTACCTAATTGTGCTTTTCAAAGTAGGTGAAAGAGCAGATCATGAAGCATTTTTCAACGTTGTCGACAATTCTCAGTGGTGAAAACATTGAAACATGCAGCCAACAAAATGACAATGTTTTTTTTGAGGGGGGATAGAAATTTTTTCAGTTTCTAAAAATTTATCAAAAACTTAATCGGTAACCATTTCTGTGTCAGCTGACTTTTGCTACCGCTTTTTATTTTTTAACTGTAAGAATTTTCTGAATCTAAACAAGTGTTCTGTATGGAATTTTGTATTTCTAGTGGCAGCAGTTGAAAGGATTAGTAAGCAAAAATCATTAAATGATGAGCCTTCGAGGCGTTCCGTTGATATGAGCAAATATCTTCACATACTGAAGCTTCTCATTAACTCAGGAGACGCGTACGTTTCACGTTCTAAATTTTATAGTATTCATCCTTTTATTATTCACCAAATAACACCACCTTGAATAAATATCTCCTAAATTCACTTCGATCTTTTACCATTCCCCTCCTTTCATCGATAGCCAACCTGCACACTCCCTCTTCAGTTCATTCCCTGCCATCAAATTTTCTCCCCTCTTTCTCATGGGCAGATTCACTGGCACATGTCATCGGAATCACACGATGTCCATTAATTTATCGTTATTCCCACATTTATTCGTTGTTTTTTGTTCATTTGTTCGTTCTCTTAATCACCTTTTATCCATTCATTATGTATAACCACAATAAATGTGTCCTTTTTGCGGTCCAACGAATTATATTTGATAATACACTCAAACTTTTTGATTTGATGCGATTAATATCAATTTGATTATCCTTCGTAAAATGTATGGCTAATCAGTTAACGAAAAGTGATACTGAATTACAGAGTGGAAATAAGTGACTTGGAAGAGTTGAGAAAGCGTTCTATTGAACGGTTTATGGCATGTTCCTCGAATGCTGAGAAAATAATCGAATTGAAAAATACGACTCACGCTATTCACAAGATACCTTTTCCTGGTGAGTTTCTGGTTTATTTTAATCATAACTGTTGATTTGATTTGAAAATATTTGAAAAATTATACGCTGAATTTGTATTTATATAGTTATGTATGTTAATATTCAGATTACTATTTTCGTTACTTTATTTTCATTCCATTTTTTAAAATTTATGTTCTGGTGAAAGGTGCAGTAAGCAATTATATTACCACTTTCTGATAGCCAATCTTACCATTGGAAGGTCAGCTTCGAGATTCGATAGTCTGTTCTTAAGAGTGGTGAATTCAGCCATGGTTGTATGGAGGTAATTAGAGATGAGTGACCTTTGAATGAGTGTTTCAAAGAGTATTATTCTATGTTCATGACTTTTGTTCATTGATCTCATATCAAGGTTTGCCGCATAGAACAGTAGTCCCTTAAGGGGAAAGTTTTGGTCTGAGGAAGAATTTGAGGATAGCAAGAAGGAATCGTTTGTGAGAGGCTGGCAAGCGATTCTGAATTGGTTGTTTTTAATTCTTCCATAATTGTGCAATAATATCAATTTCAAAATGTTTGTTTAACCTTTGATACTATTAACGAATTATTGGTAGCGCAATTCTTGATCAATGAAGCAATTTCTTACTTTTCTTCAGATTCGTCGCCTCAGAGGTAATAGATTGTCACGGGACGAGGGAGATTGCGGTCATTTAGACTGTTGCAGGGGGAGCCTGGTAGTTTGTCACACGGCCGAATGAGAACATGTAATAATGTTAGGGCGTGAGAAGCGCTTTAGTACACTGAAATGAATGCATTATAGCTCTCTGTTGAATGTCACCTTTATCAAACGAATGAAACTGAAATAATTTTAGCTAATGTTAGCGCGAATTGGTTGGTTCAATATCAGTACATCTTGAATTGGTGTTACTTCAAATTGCGGTTTATAAGCGATCCTGAAGATAGGCAAACCTTATTCAATAATATCAAGGTTTTTTTACTGGTATTCTTATTATTTTCATTTATGTTTTTATTCAGTCAGCAATTACATCTCATTGCGTTCACACAAATTTGCGTTATTACTGAATATCACTTCCAATTGTCGTCTCTTTTTGGTTTCCTTTCTTTGCAGTTAGCGGTATTGTTTCGCGAAACAAATTGTTTACATTCCCGCATCTGAAATTAACTCATCATTTGGTGATACGATATTACTGGATGCGAAAGGCATTTTTGATTTGTTCAGTGCATTCATTCAGTAAATCATCATTCTTGTTGAGATAGTCTTCAGCATTTTTTGCACTCGATAATATTGATAATTGTTTTGTAACAAATTTGTTACGAATATGATAATCGTTAACCTTATTTTAACAATCTTAACAGTATCAATAATAGCAACGATTATTATTCCAATAAATGAGTAAATAAATAAACGAATTTACCAAATGTAGGGTAAATATAAAGAAATGTTCGAAAAACTATGGAAAGTTCCTAATGATGATAAAATAACATCGTATTTGCACTGGTCGCAAATTTGTTACGAGTATGCTGAATTCGTTGATAACGAATCACTGCAGTGGTTGATTGACTTCATTAACTGCGTAGAAAAAGGTTCATTTTTCACATTCATTCTTCATTTCAAACATACTCTCTCTTATTTATTTTTCAAACACACTTATTTACTTGTTTGGTTGTTCACTTGATTGTATTCATGTGATTAATTTGTTCTATCTAATTTATGACATCTTTGCATCAGTAATTCAGACAGATTAGTGTCTGATAAACCGATTAGAAGTTTTATCATCGGTTCGGATAATTACCCACTTCGTTCATTAGCAATTGTTTGGAACTGCTTCGTATGAAACTGAACGTGTCTGTTATCAACGAACAGCACTTTTGACGTTTTCTTATTTTGTTCAGCAATTTTGAATATTTGCTCGTTTGAAAAGTGATCAATCTTTTGGAACGTTGTTCTCATTTTTTGTTCAGTGATGAGTTCGAAGCTAAGCAGAAGGGACCGAATTCCACTAAAGTCCCCGTAATTACGAGTTTGAGGTGAAAATTATTTAATTAATACCAATTAATATCGACTGGATTTCGCTGATATCGGATAATATCAGCAACCGTACTGTGTGGAGAACCATTGTGCATGATAGTAAAGGGCCGATCAAGTATCGATTGGTGAAATAACTTTTAACGTTTGATTGAGACGAACAAATCAATTTGTACTGTGAAATTGAATGAATAAGACAATACTATGAAGACAGTAATGATTTGATCATTGATAAAATACCTAAATATGGATAACAAATGAAGACAATTTGAAAACATTTTCTCTTTTTAGAATCATCGGCATGTGCACCTAGTTCGAGTCCATTGACAAAGAAAGACAATTCAAAAACAACGTCAAATAAGAAGAATAACATTGACAATAAGGATAACAAGAGTAGTAAGGATGAAAGGAGAAGCACTCAATCGAGAAGGTTTAAGGATGGTATTGATTTAATTCGTTTTAATCTGTACAAAATTGGATCTGTTAAGTCAATAGATGCGAGTAAGAAATATAACGAGAAAATTGTTATGTAACAATTTTCGTGATAATTTTGATTATATTCAACCGATTTTTACTTGAAAATCATTCGTGAGCATTACTCCATTTTGATTTGTGAGAATTCATCGGAGTTTGTTGAATACCGGAACTTTTTGAGTAGACATTCAAAAAGTTGTAAGATAGCTCTCAGATCTGTTGTTTCGTTTTGTCCGTGATTTGTTCTTAATTATAAATTAGTGTGTTCTTATGGAACAATAATCCTCACGATCATGTTTGGTACAATTATTTACTATGCTTCTCCCTGAAAGAGTGATACAATTCTGTGTTGTACTTTAGTACAGTAGTGAACTCCCAAAAAAGACAAATGTATTGTACTGTATCAGCCCGCCGACCGTTCCGAAACAAATGTACTGTACTGGAGTACATCTTGAAAAGTACAATATACTCGTACCATATCAAATCTATTAGCTCCCATGACCATAGAGAAAGTGAATTTGTTAGTTTGTGGGTAAATCAATAGCTATCCGCAATTTTGCCACGATACACTTTAATTTTGCTACAATTTGCCTCGTGCACTTGTGTGAAGTGAGTTTGTTGTATTTTACATATGCTGAATGAAATTTTGAACCGGATTCTGGTTCAGAAAGTTTAAGCACGACCGTTGCAGTGATACTTTCCTCGAAAAATAGCACAAGAACAAAGGTCTGTTTTTGCTGTGAAATCACTTCAGATTTATCTCATTATGTGCTTACAAATCTCTTCGTGAGCTTACAAATCATGCTGCACACGAGTTTAGCTGAAATTTGCACTCCATCGGTTGATCATTGGATGTTATATTTGAGTTTTAACGCTAACAAACGTTTTGCATTTAATCGTCACCCTTTTATTGTTCATTGTTTAAATTTTAATTTGTCCACTTTATAATTCGATCCGCTTTTGCGATGTGAAAGAAAAACATCACTTTACAATTGATCATATCGATTCGCATTGATGTACATAATTTATTGCTGTTATTGTTGTGAATGAAGATTCAGTTGCTTTAATTCTATTTTAACGTATTAGTTTGGTGCATGAGCATTTCAGTGTGAATGGGTACATAAATGTATTTTCAGCATTTATAGCGTTTCAGATTGTGAATAAACTCGCGACTTTGCATTTCGATTTTATGTGAATAAAGTTTTTGATGCGTTCTTTTTGTCTCTGATTTGTATCTGTACCAAGTGTGATAAATGCAACTTGCTGAATAACATTCCAACGCAACTATCAAATCCATTCAAATATCCAACAAACATTTCCAATGTCATTGAATTTAACTGAGTCGTTTTCTCATTGTTCCGTAAGAATTATTCGCTGAGTAGAGGAATCTTGCGCAAAACATCAAACAGAATTCAAATATGATGACTTAATTCGGAGTGATCTGAGAGGAAAGATCAAAAAGCACTGACCAAATCTTAAATGAATCAGCAGTTTTGTGCATAAATGAACCATAAATGATCGATCGGTCATGTCCTCCGGAAAATCAAATGAGCAGTTGTGTTAGCTGAAGTGAAATCTGGAAATTTTGTGGCCATTGTATATTTGATTATCTTAAGGTCTGAGTTGTTTATTACGTTGTCGATAATGTGATCTGTACAA
>JAPYMA010002612.1:0-43065 GCA_035041965.1 Anisakis pegreffii
TTTGATGGGAATTTCTTGAATTTCAGACGAAAAACAAGAAATTCCCCCTACCCGGACCTAAGCCTAAGCCTAAGCTATTAATGTGGTGGCAGGCGAGCAATTCGTTTTAACGGTGCTGGTCTTTAGTGCATCATTAATTTATGGTAGGGATTTGAATTGTTTGAACTGAGAATTCGCCATTCGCCATGCGAGAATCCGAAGGACATTTGCGAGATCGCCTTTATAACTACTTTCCTTCATCTTATCTAGAGAGTTGGCCTGTTAGTACTTGAAATGGTCATGGTTCTGGTTTTTGATCTGGGACAGCTCATGGAATTGAATGCCATTCTTCAGCTTTAGCTGACGGGTTTCCAACCAGCTTGTGCAACGATATGTGCTCCAAGCTCTCGGAGAGGCTTCTTGCATAGAAGTGTCATTGTTATCGGTTACGGTCCGACTTGAAAATGAACTGAACAAGATAACTTACTTCGACTTCAAAATAAAGCGGTGCCTTCGAGATGAGCGCAATAATCAGTGTTATCGTTGATATGATGATGCGACGATTTTTGCGAAAATGTGTGCCCAGTTTTGAAATCGTGAAATATCGTTCGAATGAAGCTGCGACAATCAGGAATGCCGATGTGGTAATCGCAACATGGCATAGAGCCAACATCGGTCGCATATACATCCACCAGGCTCCGGCTAGTAATTCACTCTCGAAGAAATCCATAAATAAATTCACAGGAAACAATAAAATGTAGGACGCTGAAATGAGTCTGCATTATTCATTCATTTCGAAAATTTCTTTGATCTTTCATGATCATGAGATATCCAATCAGATCACTGCTTCACAAGCTTTTCTGGCTAATGACTCCCTGGACTGGTAGTGGAATCGGGATCTAGTGGACTCTCACCGTTCGTTATGCATTGTGCTTTTCCCAGCTGAAATCACGCCCATTCCTCTCCTTTCTTTCTATCTGCACGTTGTTTTCATCAGGGCAGTGGGACATTATCGCTTCTGTTGGCAAACCCATATTTGTTTAATAGTGATGATCACAACTATATTTTCATCCTACATCATTCCTGTTCAACACCTTTTGCTACCATTATTGTCAAATATTCCTTAAAAATTGAAAATTCATATCATGATATTTCCTTCCGTAACTCTTATTACTACTTCCGCTGTCACTGAACGCAAATGCGTCTGTTCAGATTATGTGGCGATAATCAGAGAGTGATACCGCCGTGCATTGCATTTCGGTTTTGGCTCATGCTGGATACGGTATATTTTAAACGAACTGATAGTTCTGTCGTAATAACGTAAAGTGTATGCCAAATAAACAGGTGGTTCCCTTATATAAGTCTCACTCTAAGGCTGAGTCTGAATGTAGTGTGCCTCAATATCTCGTTCTGATCATTACCACCTATTCAACTTGCGTAATGAAATTCTAATTATGCTCGAGAATTTCGATGGCTAACAAAAGAATTTCTCATCTTATCATTGATTTAATTTCAAGTTCAGACACCGTACCATTCTCAAAAGATGAATTTGCAGTTAGCATTTCCGACTTAGTTATAATGACATTTTTCTCATCTAACATTCGGCATTAATTTTTTAAAAAATTTTCATCTATTCATTCGAATTCAAAAATCAAAAATGAATAGTAAAATCAAACAGTGCAAGAAACGAAATCACCTGAAAGAAACGTATCGAAGAAAGCCAAGAAAACGAGATACATTAACTGCGTTTGATGATGCGTTTCATTGATAAATAATGTGATAAACAAGAAAGAATTGAACACAACTGATATAATTGCCAATATTGACCCTAAACACCCAACGAGAATCAGTCTTAGTGTTTCAGGTGGTATCACCGAACAATGCTCTTGCCACCACCCATCTTCATCGCTCATATTTCCGGATTGCTACCCTGAAAATTCAAGACTACATTGGACAGTTTGAACCTAGAATCCTAACTTCCACTCTTTACGCGCACCCTTTGCATTGACTCTGCTGTGGGCAAATTGAACAACTAATCAGTCGTGCATGCTCAGTTGAAGCCGTCTTTGGACATTTTCGAGAATAAAAAGAATTTGATAACGAATACAAGCTGGTGAGATTCCGAGCAACCCATCTTTGAACATCGGAATTGAAACAGCTGAACTCTGAAATTTTTTGATTGTGATTCGACTGAAATGCTTTTATCGATGGATTTTTAGCCACTTGCTGTTTCCGTTACGTGGGATCAGTTAAGAACATGAAAACACAAAGATCACGCCGAGCAAAGAACAAGGTCGAAATCGCAGTAGAGGGTGACTAAAAACGTCCATAAATGTCAAATATATAAGTAGAATTCTGATAAAAACAGGAAGGAGGAATTAGGGTAGGGAAGAGCGGAAAAAAGTGTCATGATTAATGGATGATGCGGGACACTTATTATTCATATTTACGAGAGAGATTTATTCATGTATGTGGATGAATCGAAACTCGAATTGCTTCATTTAATCGAACTTTGATATTCGAAAAACTTTTGGTGCATCTCCCCAGTGATCAATGCTCTTGAAATAAATAATGATTTTTTTGTAGATTGTCGCATCAACGACATCATCTGCTGTCCTAAGCGGATCAAAATGGTGTGAACAACTTTTTGTGTACAGTTTGTGTCGTGCTCTATTTTTCGGTGTTCTTCTGGAGAGGTTTTACAACTCTAAAGTTTCGCAACTTAGCAATGTCAGCACGAACTGAGGACATTTGCGGTATTTATGTTATTAAACATTTGCGGTATTAACTCAAAAAGAATAGTTATGTCACAAGAATATGTCACTTTCACTCAGGATTTATGCGAAACTCCAAGCAAAAATTTCTTAATTGAACATAACGAACATGTGTTGAACGAATTGGACTGCAACTAAAAGTGTAAGATTCTTCTGAAGGGAGCAAAAGTACTGACAGTTAGAAATTGCGTGTGTCGTATGGTAAAGTATCTTATTTGTTAGAAAGAAGCATGAATATATTCCTCAACTGCAAACTGACCAGCATTTTTCATAAACTTGGGCAGCAACTGCAAAAAATTGATGATTCAAATGTGCTGATGCAAAGATTAAACAATGGAACCTATCGTAGTCAGCAAAAGCCACAAAATGAGACTTAGTTTATTTCCATTCTAACTGTCAAATTCTCACTGCTCTAAATTCGGTTCCTTCGGAAAATTTTCCGAAATAAACCGAGTATTTAAAGAATCCATCACTCAGTATACGGCTACTGACACAATTGCGGAGATCTATTCACTTCCAACGTTTAAGAGCATATCGTTCGGCCGCGGAATGGATCGGAGTTCATCAAAACTGACACACCCATCCATTCATGTGTCCATTCATCCTCAATATGGATGATGTGGACAGCCTCCATATTAAGGCAGTGATAGTCTCTGTAAATTTCCAGTCCTACGAAATGAAGTCAATTTTCAAAAATGTTCTTCTGAGAATTATAATGAGATGAATTATAATGAGAATAGATTTTTTAGTCGTTTATGCAGAAGAATACTCACTAGGACATACATGTGATCGACTGCACAGTAATAAGAGCATACATAAGGGCTGACTAAAAACTGTTGAAAGCTCGAACTACGTTAAGTTCAGGCTTACATCCTGCTTCAGACTAACACCAAGCCCTAGGCTAGTGCTTTGCTTTAGCCTTCACTCATACTTATGTTCAAGCTCTGGACACTTTTCAATCTAATAATATTCGACACTGTTCTCGCCTGATTTTGAACGCTTTTAAAGGGAACCATCTAGGAGAAAATTCAACTCAATCACGTTTCTAGTGATGGAACGAACGTAGAAATTGTAAACTCAATAAACAAAACTAAAAAACAATTGGCGAATGAATATCTGTAATGATTAAGAGAACAATCTCAGTGATTAATAAACTGAGATTGTTCTCTTAATCACATCATAAACTCAGAGATTCAACAGATCAGCAATAATGATATGAATAGCAAAATCTACGAATAAATAAATAAATAAATACAAGTCTGAACTGTAGATCGTTTGAACAAATGACTTCATGCACAATCCGCATTCGAAATGAAAATCTTGAAAAAGTGCTTTATTAATTCAAAATTGAAAAATAGTGGAATGATGGTGATAATATTATTGAAACAAGCGTGCCCAATGAAATGCCCTCGGACACTAACTTTAAGAAACCTTCTATCACATCGCAACCTCGCTTGCATTCAGTAAATGTTCTCTATTACTAGTACTACTGGTACCTATCTTTTGACAAATTACGCCCCTTTCACAAGTAGGCGAACTCATGCAAATGTTCACAAATAGTGACCTTCAGGACATTGAATCATACCAAAATGGATAAACATAAAGCCAGAAACTATACGATGTGCTAAGATTTAATTCACTCAAATATTCGCTGAAATGCATGTGATTGTGCATGTGCGTGTTCGCATCATGCTCAATCTTATCAGAGACGATCTTAATTAACTCTGAGTATGCCCGCTTTCACATCTTTCACTGTGTAGATAACACACATCCGAACGACAAATCTGTTCAGAAATGCAAAGTCCGAGATTAAACATTAATTGGATGAAATACGAACACATCAAATCTTCTCAACAAGGTTTATTCGAGCGAAATCTTCGCTATTTCTTCGAAGTCAGCGTGCAGCTATGAAATTCATCTGAATTCCATCCTCTGAGAGCAAATCAGTCTAAGATTTCATTACCACTAATTAATGTGACCTTCGCAATACATGCTTCAGAATGTGACACTTTTGAGAGGCGTTTGAAATTTGACGAGAGTCTATTCGATGTATACGAGTGAATTCAAATAACTAACGGAATCCATGCACCAGAGTTGTTGGATGATGAAGCAAATGAATTTATAACGTTTCATTGAACTAATATATACTGCCTGAACGTGCTGTTTGCTCAATCTTTGATCACTTCACTGAATTAGTGCACTGCAATTATCCATTTCCGAGATGTGAATGGTTTTTTCTGATCAAATGTATCTTCGAACAGATCGTATCACTTTTGTTTCAGTTTTAGCAGTGTCTTAATAGCAATTCCAGGAGAACTTATTTATATTTCTTCTTTCAATTCTCAATTTCAACGAAAATTCAAGCATTCAGAGAAGAGTTCCAATTTCAAAGTTAAAAGTAGTCAGGCATATAGGTGGTACATATGCAAGTGAGCATTTATACGAAAGGCATTGCAAAAGAACGACCACATTATTTTCACAAAATCAGATATCGCGCATAATCAAACTGACTTGAAGTATCGCTTAGCAATAACGACGGAATACATAATTAGACATTAGACAAGTCAATACCTGGCTTAGAATTGGTATCATCACTGCTGCACCATTCGATTTCGACAAAAACTTTCCCCGCCGGCAAGACTTCCGATCGTAAAGTGATATGTCGCAGGTTCGGGCCAGATTGCGAGGAAAAATTATTGCTCGAAACCGAATGGTGTGACAAGTGCCATTTGTCTTGAATCAACTGATATCGATTCTCTTCATGTTTTCATCACCTAACAATGCTTACGTTTCAACGGAAAGTGATTCAGTGTAGTTCAGTCATGCAATGCAACTTCATTACTCAATGTTCATCGTCTTCGTGGGCAGTTAATCCACACTTTGATAACTGAGGATTTGAATTGCGTCTTTCTCTTCGATTTTAGCAAATCACATCATTCAGCACATAATCAACGTCATGTCTCAATCATTGATTGCTTGCCATTCACCATCATCGAAACATAAATTGCTAGTCATTAAGGATCCTGAACTAAAACGTTTTCTTTCTCATTCCATCTCATCGCATGATTGCTTTTGGTTTCAGTCAAATTGCTGATGGCTTGCTTCTGTGGTTTTTCACTTGTTCTTGCTTGCGAAGACATTTCAAGTAAGTTGACTTGATTTATTTCATTCATTCATTCACAAGTTGATTCAAATTGACAACAAAACCTAACTGATCGTTGAGCTGATGAGGCTTTTTAAGAATCTGAATTTGCATCATTTCAAATTAAGAAGATTTGACAAAAGCGTTATTCGAATTCATAAAGAGAAGTTTCTTGAGTTGATGACACTTCTGGCCACTCGAATTTTCTGTTCTTCTCTAACGAAGACGAAAGCAATTTGTTGGATAATGATATGGATTTATGAGAATATATATTCGTTTTTAACAATGCTTTTTTTACTTCTTTTCTTGAATGATCAGTTACTGATTTGCTCAGAATTAGTCACAAGATAAACCGTGATGATTGAATTAGGTTTCCATGGAGTATACTCAATTATATGATGCTCTATGACATATGGGCTGTGTACCTTACGGCAATTAAATTCGTTCACAGGTTTCCTATAGAGAAAAGAAATTTTTAGCGATCGGATCTCAACGAAAACAGAACATGTAGTGATGGAAACATTCCATTATCACTCATCAGTTGATCCATTGCTGTCTTCAGCTCATTACAGACCACCTTCTTGCATATTCCAAATTTCGAGTGAAATCAAAAGCTAACTTTTTGTTCTTCACCTATTTGAAGTTCTAAAAATAAATTTTCATTCGAAATCGTGTGAAAGGATTATCCAAATGTCACAACTGCTTAAGTCAGATGCTATTGAGTCAAATTCCGACACTCGGTTTGATACTGACTGTTATCTCTATCCCTAAGTTGCGTCTTAATGTTTTAAAGCAAAGTAATGGTTGGCCTTACGACGAACCCAAGTTTGTGATGGGTGAATGTGTGAAACTGAATGTTCATTCACGATAGCACCATGTATTTACTGCCATGAAATTATGAATAAATCAACAACCTTAATCAAATGAACAGAATAATAAATCATCTAATAGTTTGAAATGAGATTGTCATGTGTGAACGCATGCGTGTAATATGACATTCATGTGCAAGAATTTTTCCATTAAGCGTATCATTCTCTTTGAAAGAGTTTCTGTTTTCAACAACGACAATAACAGAAGGCAGAAAGTTGAGATTAATTCTGTGATCATTGAGTTTAAGGGGTAAAGATCCTGATTCAATCGAATCAGTCCCACTGGAATGAAGATAGAGGCAAAAACCCCGCGACTAATCTCCGGAGTTGCTTGGGCTCAGACTCACTCCAAGGCATGAGTGTCTGTTCTGTTATCAATTTAGGCAGGTATGAAAAGTTATGGTCGCTATCGACTTCTTATCGGCTAAAGCTGTGAATCCAGAAATTGATCAGTGGAGATGTAGACGAACAAGTGAATGAATAAAACTGAACGGAGAACGCAATGAATGAACCAACGGCATGAAGTGATAACGAAACGAATGAGTTTAAGGATGACAGGCAATAAATGGGAGTGACCAGCTTCCTCACTGGGTTATTATTGCGATAATGATTTTTGAAAAAATGAGTAAACCCATAAACAACGAAATGAACAGATGTAGGCACTAATTAACTTCAGCGAACTGATCGAAAAGTGAGCAAAACAAAAATTATACGCTTCAACAAGTACATGCTGATCGCTGATAATGATTTACGTTGCTATTCAATGAGTTCATAACAGGACTCGTCGAATGGAGAAAATCCTTTTCTAGCTGAGAATTTCAGGGTATTTGAAAGTGGGGAAAAATTTTAAGTTGTTTGCATCTCAATGTCGTAGAAAATTATTATTTGTTATGGTTCAAAAAATCACCAGAACAGTGCGTGAGGCCCGCACACTTGTGAGCCACTGAAGTAGAAATTGTTAACAATTGGAAGAGGAGGTCGATATCATCAAATGCAACTATTACAGAAAATAAAAAATCAATCATTTGAACCTGATCAAAAATTGTTCTTGATGAATTTAGCATTTAACTGAAGTAATAATTATCGAACAGTTTGAAACTTATGAGTTTTCAGTTACAAGCAAAAATAAGTGCGATCTTATTCCCACAAATTGACCATTCAGTCACATTAACGACTAAAAGTTCCGATTCGTTAATCTAACAAAGTAAATACGATAAAATTGGTCAAGAAAGTGAATTTGAGATCATTTTTGGGATACGAGGAGGTACGTTTGAAAGGATGCAGCGCGAGTCGCTTTTAACCACTTTGAGAAGTAGCAATGTTGAAAATCTGGATTCGCATAAATATGTTGACACGAACGGTAGTAGACCCAATCTAGCTTTTTCGGATATGTTCACATATGATTTAATCATCGAATGCCGGAACTCTGATAATAACTTCCTGTTGAAAACATCCCTTGCGTTCCCCAATCAATCAGGATCTCCTCACTGCTCATGAGGTACGATGTTGGCCCATATATTAAAGAAGTTTCGAAATACTTATGAGTGACTTATGAGTTATCCACGAACCAAAAATCCCACTGTATGCAGTAATTGAAAAACTCACCAAAACTTTCCAGTAAATAAACAATACGAACAATAATAAGGGATGGATTCAGAAATACTCGCTCGTCTCGCACCAAAGATCTTCTCTGTCGCATCATACAACTCAATCACTTCCTGCTCTCATGGGAGACAATATCAACATATTGAAGAAGTTAAGAAATACTCACGACTACTTCAAACTGACTTTTGTTTAGGCCTCGACAACCTAAAGATACTCACAAAATAGGAGAAAGAAAAATGTTTCCATGAGCGATACCCAAATGAAAATAACGCCATCACAATGACGTTTCATAATGACATAAAAACTTCACACAATATTAGTTCGCCTAACCCCTCAATCACCCTTTGAACCCCGAATGACTCCAGGGGTTAATTCCCCCCCCCCCTATAAGAATCATTGCTCTAAGAGACGTCACACAGACTGGATTAGGCTCACTGGTGACGTATATCCTCACAGTTCATACTTGACATTTTATCTACCAATCAAGTTTGATGATCTCCAATAATTTGAACTTCCTCAGTTTGGACTTATGAAGAGATATAATGACAACGAATAGAACGAAATTCCCAAATGATACACAGAAAAGGAAGACTTTCCTTCTCAGTTGCTGAAATTCGATCTATAAAGTGCGACAGAAAAGTTTTGCGAGAAGAGATATTATTCATCCTTATTCACTAATGAATCACAATTCACAATATTCACAAATGAAAAAGTATGCGAATGCAATTTAAGAATCGTCACTAGTTGGTAATTCCGACACTTTTCACCTATGAAATACACCTACTAAAAGCAATGCCAAGGGAATGAATTTCTAAGAAGTGAAATTGAGCACTCAAAACAAAGTTCTCTCAACACTAAAAATTTGATAGTCATTAAAATTTAACAGACAGTGTGAACACTCATATTGTTTAGATGGTGATAAACAAAGAATTTATAACAGAACTGGCTATTAAATGACATTTGGATGTCACATCTCCGATGAACAATAACATGATGTCTAGTCCTGGAATTGATCGGATGGATATATCAAATGCATTCTACGCACGACATTGTACATTGTCTCCGAGGAAAACGATATCGTAGACAACTTTGCAACTCTTGGTGATTAGATGACAACAGACTTTTGAAGATTCCAAGATATATTGACAGGAGTGCATGATTGGCCAACAACTCGACTAGACAAAGTGAATTACAAGATCTTGATCAGTAATGAACGAACGAAGACTCATAAGGACATCATCAACAAAATGTGAAAATGAGCCGTGGACATGTCCTGCTACAGCTCTAAGCACTGAACGAGTAACCGAAAATGGACTTTTGTCGTGAACGATGAGCGAGGAGTGCCGATCAAATTCGTGAGCATAAAGAATGAATGGCTCGAAAATTTTTGCTCATCTTAAGAGCAACACCATTTCTTTCTTTCAAGAAGTTCCCCTTGTTGCTCGTGATTGAATTAAATCGCTTGGAAAGGGCATCTTGTTGAACTTGATTACTCCATTCATATAACACAAAGTGACAATTCAAAATGCATTGAATGAACTTATGTCACGCTTCATCACCAATCAACTTCAACCCATATTATCCACTATTGGCCGCAAACAAACTAAATCCTTTTTAGATAAAAGCATTGAGTTTTAGATAAAGCAAGAACATGAAAGCATGAAAAGCATTTTTAGATAAAGCCAGAAAGGTTGCGCTCAATTATGAGGAATTGAAAATTCCACATAACCATTCATCTAATGAACTGCTTTTCAAAGAGTTCAGGAAATAGATGAAAAATGGCAGTTAAGTAGACATAAATGGACTGAATATCTTCAACGATTTCATTTTACTGTCTGATTTACAAGAGTTGGAAAGTGCCCACTCATGGAGTGTAGTGTATATACTGGATTATGTATTGCTTAGAAATTTTGGTTGCAACAATTCAAAAACTTAAAAAGGCTCAGAAAACAGTCGCAGAAGAAAGTTCTACTATGCGTATATTTTCTGGTGTGGTCTAATGACCAATTAAATTAAAAGCACACAGGGAGCTTCGCAAACTTTTGGTGGGTTCTAATGACCCATTAAATACAGAATGAAACGAGAAAATTTTGATTCAATATCAGTGATCTATTCGAAATGCATCACGACTCATCATATCTTCAAAACAACAACTGTGAACAAGTAAAAAATTCATATTTTAGAGATGGCAATAGCTCGGAAGCGAGATGTCTTTTGATAAATAGATTCCGAATCGATTCACAACGCTTAGCCACCAAAATAGTACCATGCTGTTATTGATGGGTTCCAAGTATTCAGATAAGCAAATGATATAACGTAGTATCGTATAGTCAGTCAGTTTGCAATCGGCACAACGTTGAAAGGCGAGAAACTTAGCATCGATGTGTCGCATGATCAAGCGGAATTAAGCAAACCTTTTAGTTTTGGAATGTCGAGAATATTCCTTCCCAGAAGTACTATGGAATAAGCTCAATTAGAGGGAGTAAAGCGTTGAATCATTTCTTTCAAAATGTGAGTACTTTGATCGCTTAAACTTGACGTTCACAGTTCACATGATCAACTCTTAGTCGAATGCGGATCACAGAACGACGGTGCAGTAGCATTCAACTACGCAATTACGCATAATTTGAGGAAACATCAAGACATGAGCGAGTATCCTCACAAATAATGAGCCTTCATCATCTAATCAGGCAACTGCCAGATATTTGTCAAAAGCTGTTTACGCATTCAATGAATGCCCAATTGGCTAAATTTTCCGACTTAATCCATGAAACTATGGAAACCCAATCCACTGATGATATTTGAATAAGCATAATTTCCGCATCTCATAACGATCATCAAAAAAGGAACGATAGTGCGCGCAGCTTAGCGATATCGGTCATTAGTGGACTATTCACCTGAACCAAACAACAAATGACAAAATACTAGCTTTGAATAGAATCAGAATAGAATCAAACGTCCGGACTCTATCTAATAGAGAGTTCCTCATAACGTGGTAAATTAACCCCTTGAGAATGATTTAGGAATGTCAGGGAGGTAACTGAGGAGGTTGGTAAACTAATATTCCACGAGGTTGTTATGCCTTTGATGGAACGCCATTGTGGTGGTGTTTTTTCCCTTGGGTATGTGAACGCCGTTCGCTCATGACATCATTCTTTTCTTTCTCCTAATTTCTGAGTACTTTTAGCTCACCCAGGCTTCAACAAAAATCAGTTTGAAGTAGTCATGAGTGTTTCTTTAATGTTGGTTGATTTGGTCGCCCATGAGAGTAGGGAGTGATTGAATTGTTCGAAAGATCATTAGTTTCATGCGAGAGGAGCGAGTATTTCTGAATTCACCCATTGTTATTGCTCGTTTACACTGTAAAGTTTTAGTGTAGGGTCCCCAAGGGGAGGGGAGGGGGAATTACCCATTTTTTGGTAATTCAGAGGTTTCAGGGGACAATGCGGGGGATCGAGAAAGTAATTCTGACGATATGCATGGAAATGGTAAATTATTTTAGCGGAAGGAATGGTAATTTATCAACCAATCATTGATTGTGTGATAAGCTACCTCACCTTAGCAAAGTTGAGTAGTCAAATCTGTTAGCGTATTTGTTAAGACGAGGTAAGTTAGCACTTACGATAACACAATTTTTTGAGGGTTCCAAAAGCGAAAAAATTTGAGAACCACTGCACTAGATGATCACCGAACGTTCGAAACTCGTGATATCACCAGTTTTGAGCGTTCGGTGATCATTAAGTGCAATAGTGTGACGAATCCACAAATCTGCACATAATAGTACAATGACGAATTGCGTAGAGATGTTGCGATTGTTTGGTGATCTTTGGTTTAATAGCATGATAAATTCATTAATTTGCACAATACTCTGACAGTGAGCATTTGGTGATCATTATTTCAAATGAAATTGTGTTGCGTGGCGATTTTCTTTTGGATTTTTGTACGTTATTTGATTTATGTATTTGCAGCGATTGTAATTTGAGTTTGAGTGACGAGTTTAGTTCGCGACATACTCTTTCAGTGGGTATAACAAATGGGAAAGAAACGACAAAGTCGAGGATACCTGATCAAAAACCAAGCGAAAAAGCAATCCGATGGAAAACGTCCTCAATCATATTTAAAAAAAATCGAAATCCCTAAATCCATTCACATACGTTCCCTTAACATTCTAATTTGTCACCAAGAAACCACCACTAATTACTCTTCCTCATATGATGGTTATGATTCTCGTTATTTCACACACATGAAATTCTAGCCCTCTAAATTATACCGCGCATACATATAGCAGAAAATGTACAATTGAAACAGAATTTGGAAGAATGAAAAATCTTTACTCCATCACATTCATTCTTCGTGGAACAACAGAATAAACTTCTTAAGATGACCACTGGATATATCATATCCAAGACTTAAGCAATACCAATGAGCATATTCACTAATATCAAGGATTTGAAACATTCTCAAGAAATATAACAAACACTGATGTAATTGACCACTTGAATCAAACAATGAATTTCACTGCGATAATGCGAATAAATAATATCAATGTATGGAAGAAGAGACGAACAATACCAATACCACACCAAAAAACAATTCAAATAAATTATAATAACCACACAAATGCTGACAAAAATAATAATTATGATGCCAACAATTGCAAAAACAATAATAATAATAATAATAATAATATTGCGTCTTATCACCGAAACAACGAGAAATAAAATCCGAAATATTTCTGTTCAAAACGACACACAATAATAAATATCCATAAAATGAGTGAATGGTATCCGAAAAGAGTAATGACGATAAGTGGGTAGCGTTCAACAGACGGAGCGAGCGCAAGTAAATAATCGGAATACTTTAGAACTTTAAAACACATTGCGGATAATTCATCGCGATTTTTTCAGAGCATTCCGTTTAATATGAGCAACTTGGATGGTTTTTTATTGCAGAAAATAAATGAACATACGGATCAATGGATGAATAAACGGAACAGAGGAATGAATATTAGAATTTCCGACACAGATAAAATATTCTCCAAAAATTTTCCTAACCAAACGACACGAAAATTCAAAGGAAAGCTAACCTTTTCAACTGCTTAACTGTGAAAAAAAAAGACGATTGCAGGTAGATGAATGGAAATAAAAGCAATATTGTACCGGTCGTTTAAAAAAATGGCATAGAAAAAATGAATAACAATTGTATTCGAACAGAATGGAATTCCACGAAAGTGAATGAAAAACGAATCAAATTCAAAACGACAACAACAAAAACAACAGAAAATCCTAACAATAAATAAGTTGAGTAGAGCATGTAAATTTCAAGAAAACTGAAAAAAAATAAATGAGCAGATACTCATTCCAATATGGATGGTACTCTCGACAACGAACAAAATATTCAAAAACCACTAAAGTCGACGCGTTTCTCCCTTCACTCTTAACCCAATTAAGTCAACAAGAACACTATGGCAAACTAACTCAATTAGCATCATCACGCACAATCTTCAGCCATCACAAGTAAATCTTGACGAATGACCAACGTATTGGCCAATATTTCCCAACTTTTCAACAGTGAAACCAATCAATAATTCATTAAACCTACTAACTAACAATAAGAAAGAATAAACCAAACTGTGGTCAAACCGAACCAATTCCAGGCAAACTAAAAGCAGTTGAAGTCAGTTTTCAACTCTAACTAATATTAGCCGAACCAAAATCCAGGAGAATTCCCAGCCTTATCAAACTAACTAAGCCAATCCCAACCAAACAACTAGTGGTGAGTACGAAAGTAATTAATGAACGACGAATCAAACAGCTACAGAGTGCCACCCTCGACTCTCGATAATCACAGTTCATCATGCAAATCGTCAATTGTTGCTGGATTGGGACAGCCGGCTGGTGTCTTCAACACAAAGCGATATTCACATTTGGATGGCTCTGTTGCCTCCACCAATGCTGTCTCCTCACCACATTCGATGACGACTCGCGTCGACCGTTCCGGCCCATTCCAGCAGCCTTGTCCCCTATCGTACAGTTGCTCAGTATATGTATTTGTGCCTTCTTCGCCTTTAGATGACCAACTATTCCAATGCCTTAAAACTGTCGATTTGATTATGAATTCTATCACTTCAATTGTCACTAATCATTATCATTACTATCATCATTACTCACCAACAACGATACAATAATCACTAATGATACATATCACAGATAAATTCATCACTAAACTTCGCATGCTGTCTCCCAAAATGCAATGGTTATTCTACATTTTCGTTACCATTGTCATTTTTACCAATTTTAAAATCTTACCTTCACTAACACTCTTATTACAATTATATAATGTCGTTCAATAATAGTATTAATAATAATAATAATGATCAATATTCAATATTAATATTAGTACAGCTGCTTTATTTTCTTTATCATTACCGCCAGGGCATACAAACAAATTCAGAGCACTTCTTCGACTCACCCTAAACTAATTTCCATATGGCCACTCTTCTCTTTCTGAACCGCCCGATCAAACAAAGACACTTTGTAAATATACTGTCCATCATCCAATTCGAACCATTTACCCTTCAGCGGTACCCATGCCAAATCTTCACCAAAGTCTCCGCTAATATATGACTCTGATTCACTGAAAAAAAAACTTTCATTATTAGATACCAACCGGAATAACTACTTTAAAATTAGCAGAAACCGACGACCACCATTTCACCGGTATTTTTAAACTGATCCTTTAAAACTTTCTTCACATATTAGAAAATATAAAACAATTCTCACCTTATCGACGAATCCAAATTTCTTATCTGGTCATCAATTTCACGATACGCCTTTCGGGCTTCATCGGCTTCTGAAAGAACGTAAAACCCTTCCAACTTCACTGATATCTCACCGAAGTAAACTTTTCAAAATAAACGAGAAGTACCATTTACAATTGCAAAATAATGAAATTTCAATGGCCTAACCCTATTACATCCCCGCACAAAATCGCTCACACCTACAGTGTATTTTCAATGAACCGCAATCAATTCTATGTCATGAACTCACTGATTCAAACTCTGATAAAACACTGGCAAAATGTCGTTAAAATGAAAACAAACCATCGCATAACATTCAAAATTGTGCCACATACCAGCCACTATCAGTGATACTAACAATAGTGTGCTTCTAAGATGAACTTAAATGAAACTCAAAGTTCAACCCAGCCGACCTGCAATAAGCTTTTGCGTTTCCTCATCATAAGGAGGCATCTCATCCTCGTCCACTGGTCGCTTTGGCCTTGGTGGCCGCAGCGAATCAAATGTCGCTGGCTCGGGTGTGGTTGCATCTGTTGCAGCGGCTTCATCTGAACAATGCGCAACGTCGGAATGATGAACTATTAGGATGGAACCATCATTTGAAAATGGGCATTTTTGAAAATATTACGTTCCGTGCTTAATGATTGAGAAATTTTAATTTTATTCATTTTTTCTGGAGAAGACTATATTTTGACTGAAATGGACAACATTTCTTGATATCCCTTATTCGCACTACCTTCAGCTTCCTTGAGTGCTTCCTCTACTCCTTCATCCATTATCTCTTCATTTTTCTCATCTCCTTCATCCAAAATCGGCTTTCCATCATCTTTTCTCAAATGCTCTAACAATTCTTCAGTATCATCTTTTTTCATCTCATCCTCCTCCTTATCTTCTGTTCCACCGTCCGGGAATAACATCTTGATTTGATCGTAGACATTCGACTTGAAATGCTCCAAATCACTTGAGTCCGCATTTGACAAATACTCCTGGAAAGTGCGATTTTTAGCATCAAAGTAAAATCTTCATCATATCAAAACAACACCTCGAATATCTAAATTCCCTGATGAAAATGCTGAACAATATTGAATAGTTTCTTCACCACCTCAAAAAAGTCAATGTACAATATAAATCAAACAATATTAACGAGAAAATGAAGAGATCATAAGTAATGCCCACATTCTTGCTATCAAATCAAAAAATAAAAATAAAAACAAAACCAGGCGAGTCAGCGTATAACGATAAACACACATTCTCGATCAAACGAAATAAAATCGCTAAAATTTATTTGAAGAAATCCATGGAAATGATCGACTTTCTCGCCATCAGAAAATACTTGTCCTTACCAAATTCTCATAACAAGCAAAGAACTAAACCTAGGTGTAAGCTCAAGCCTAGATCTGTCACAACTAAATGTAGACATGACACCCTCTTGACTATATCACCATCTGAAAATATCTCCAGGTTCAGCCGCGAATCGATCACATGCATAACTCTTCCTTATCTCACATTCTTGAAGAGCCAATACCAACATACTCACCTTTGCTTCGTCATCACTCACTTCACCATTATTATCCGAATCAAACTCCTTGAATGTTTTCATTTCAACGATCGTTATTCTGCAACAAAGACGAACTTTTATATCGGATTGTCTAGATGACCAATAGGACAAAAAAATACCTCACAATCGGAAAGCTCTATCTGAACGTTCATTGAGTGAGAGGCTAACTTTTAACAAGTACAAATCAAAAACGATAACAAGCTGAGATCCTACTTTCCATCTGAGTCCACATCCAGTGCAGTGAATAACGCAACTTGTTTTGCCTCCTTACGCCGGTCCAGTTCCTCTGCAATCAGCATAGACTAACCGTACAACAAGAACCGAAATATTATTCATGATAAATTCTCAACTAGCATCACACATATAATCAGAAATTCAAAAAATACCTTCACTAGACAAATCACCACAAATCAGTAACTCGTGAAACACGATGGAATTAAATTAACTCTAATTTGAACGAAGCTTATCTTTAAAAAAATAGATCTATTCATTCAAGCCAACCTTGCCATGCCTTCTCATGTTTATTTTTTGCTTCAGTTTCTCGTGTTTCAATTTCCTTCCGTTTCGCGTCTGCCTCATCTCGTTTCGGCACCAACTCATCGCGTTGTTTTCGTAGCTCTTCAATACCTTTCTCTTTTTCGGCTTTGATCGCAGTGCCCTCTTTAGCCAGATCTGCGCGTTTGATATAACCCTAAAACATTCTCTTCGTAGAAGGTCAATACCAACTCGATAGATTAATTAGCCAAAATCTCGGCAAGTCTAAAACAACTGCATCTGTTCTATCCTAAATGAATTGGTGGAGACATCCTAAGCCTCATTTCTAATTCAGTCAAAGCCCGCATCCAGTTCCTCTGCCTGAATAAAGCCAATCTCAGATTTTTGGCCTTCGAGCGAGCGATTCTTACCATAAATTATTAACTTTTACATATCGCCAATTTACAGCTTCCATTGAAAATGCAGTGGAGAGTTCATGCTGATTTATAGAAATTTGACCAAAGACCATTATTCGTCAATACAAATCCAACCTTCTCAGCAGTTTCCTTCTTCTTCTGCAATTCTTGTCGCCACTTCGCACCGACTTCTTCACAGACATTCGGACAATCCACCGCACTGTCCCACTCGTCACTCCCATCACAACAATCTTCAATATTCACACATGTATCCCAAAGATCAAAAACATACAAACACCTATTTTATTGTACTCGCAATGCTTTCATAAACCACATGCCAGATACCACATCTACCAAACAAACACATAATATTCCTACTATTTCTGAATATAGTTCCATCCCTGAGAAGTAGAAAGATGTGTTAAAATACACGGACAAAGTGTTACTATGTCTCGGTGTCTAATTCTGCTATCACTTCATGGAAAACAAGTCCAAGACAACTCAGAAATATAAAAAACGAACCACAAATTTGATCATTAACACGACTCGACGGTATATCTGCCGCCTTATAACCGCGATTCAAACAGTGAAATTTACTCGTTGCACATGCGGATGTACCTTAAATTCATCATTACAAATGCACAAAATACACCAATTAGGCAAGAATGAACCGAAAATACCAACGAAAATTTACGCACTATCGATGGACACATCCGTAAATCGAATAAAGAAAGTGCACCTGGTTCATCGCTTCCGTCCGGACAATCGCAATAGTCATCGTTTACCCATGTTGACGGAATCATTTTCGTTCCACTAAAACATGTGAAATTCGCTCCAGTCGCATACAATGGCGCATCTCAAATGAGAGTTTATAACTCTATTTGAAAAAATGATAATGATCTCACATATCAGTTATGATAATGATGCACACAACAACAACTTTATTATTTGCGAAACAAACTGAATAAACGTAAAACTCGTTTTCAGTAGCAATCAGACATCAAAACGAACTGTTAAAGGCTACTCCACGTGGTCGCTCGCCATAACCACTCGGTTTTGCCAACTTCCCCGGTGACTTTCTAAGCAAACCCAATGATGGTTCAACGGCACTTGTCCACTGAGTCCATAATGTTAAATTAACGATAACAATTAACAACGACACCAACTTCATTTTCACCTGGAACAGCTCATTGAACTTACCACTAAATTGATACTAACGATCACGATTATGACCGCAATAGGCATAGCGCTGAACAAGTCCTGTTGTATTTCCACTAATTGTAAGGCCAAATTCAATTCAAATTTCAAACTGAAATTCAAAACCGGAATCAAAATTTGAATCTCACAATACATCTTAAGAATACACAACTCATAGGTTTCATGGAACATCAGAGGAAACCGCACATCGTCGTCATAAGTACAAACGCTTAGTTTGGTCATCACGCGCTCAGAACAGATATGTGTCATTTCGAGTGTTCAAAAACACTTCCCGATTAAACGTATGAATTCATCGAAATAACACATTATTTTAGAAGATTGCTAATTTATTTCTTCGTTTCATTCATCACACAATACTGTACAAAAGCTGAACGCACTAAACTAATGTACAACAACAATATATAATAACATCAAAATTTACAACATATTCAATACTGAACACCGCACTCAAACAAAACATCCAAGAAAATCTACGAAACGAACGAGAGACATAACGCAAATCTTCATTATGAAGAACAGATCAAAGCATCACACAGAGTGAGGACATCAAACAGCAATAATTATCAACAGTTTCGAAGCTAAACAATTCGGTGAGGGGAAATCATTTAAAAGCCATTGCAAATGAGAAAGTATACAGCGATCGACAATGAAATATCAGCAAAATGCTTGAATGCTTTAAGTTCGTTTATCCGAGAGTTCAACACAAAGAGGTAACATTAAACACGAGAAAATACTTTCACAACGAGGATCATTGACTTATTGATTGCGCTAAAATTGAAAACAAATAAAAACAAAACTTACCAATGCAAAAATTTAAACTGCAATAAAACACTATACACAAATACATCTAACAGAGTACGCTACTGAAACCCAAATAAAGAAAACTTTCCATCAACTCAATCGATCCACTGCAATTAAAAACGATAAAATTTATGTCGCAAATGAGAATTCATCACTGCGATTTCACAAGTCCACATTCACGTAATTTCACCGCTCTCGCTTCAATAGTAATCCAAATGCGACTTATGATAGAAGAGCAAATAGCCCTCTGAAGCCAATACCTTCTCGATCGGTGCTCTCGATATAATCTGGTCATCACACTGGAACCACTGATTGTGTTGATGTCTTATGAAACACGTATAGTGACCACTTTCCATCGTCCCATCGTGATTCACTACCGCAAATAACTCGTACCTGAATGTGCTCGAATTCAATTCACAATCTTATCCTTTTCAAAATTTACTCCATTCATTCAATTTACTCATGCGATAACCAGTATGCACACACTAGCTCGCGAACACATTCAATTAATAACCAACAAATGAAATAAATAAATACCGAATGAGCACGTGATAAAAGGTGAAGGATGAAAAAAAGTACATATATGGACATATAAAAGTAGAAATAAAAACACTTCCGATTATAACTCACTGCTTTTGGCTTCTGAACGCTACAGAAAGAGAACAGATGGCATTTCCGAATAGTTAAAATTTTTAAGTTAATCTGAACAAAGTTACCGACAATCTCGACATAATTGACGAAAGTTGTCGAAAAGTAAGAAACGAACGATATATTGCGATAATAAACAAAATCAAATGCTTACTTATTTCGATTCTTTGTTAACGCATCCGCTACCATACTGTCTGAATTATGTTCGTCGAGGATGGATCTCTCTCGATAGGCTGCCGTGAATGGAGTCATATCAATGAATTGCGGGTAGTAAACTTTAGTGTCCATTTTTTTACGATGCTTTGAGTTGTGCTCGAAACGTTTCAGGTGAAAGCATGCAACCATTGGGAGTGTTTTTAAGGTTAGCTGCTTCGTTGACTCTTCGTAAGTTTCACATCTCGCGCACTTGATTTTCGCTGAACTTCCCAATTGCTCTGGACGAATATATCTTTAAAAATGCTTTATCAAGATTGCTGGTGTGATCAAAATGAGTGCTAATCAATCGTCACAATACCGTCATGACGATCATCCGAAAAATCACAACAGACCACCGGAAAATAGTCTCTAATAATCGTTAATAAATCCAAGATGCTGATCGAAAATTCACACTGAGTAACACAATATGTACCTAAATGCGTATGAAAACTGCTAAGGTGCATGATTCCTATATCTTAAAAAAAACAATTTTAAAAACTACAAGAACAGTTGAATCAAGTCACCTTTGAAGACAATCCTCTAGTGATATGTTCGTTGCACCGTCTGATGTCGGTGATAACAAAGCTTCATGACCAACATCCAGCGATATATCCCAATAGGGATCAACTGTTGTTGAAACACCTCTGAATACAAAATTGCTCACTAATCGAGAGAAAGTTATCACCCTAAACATTACAGTCAATAATTAGACGTTCCAATTAATAAAAATAGATCAACAAATACGAACCCACAGGTCAAACACGTCAAATCTGATTGTAATTTACCCGTAAAAATCCAATCAATTATGCAATTACATTCTTGTGGCGTTTTTAAAAGTGAACTACCTGCAATCCTGACAATATTACATTCACTTACGGTTCAAGAACATTACTTCAATCGAATAAAATTTTTAGAAAAATATCAAAAACAACGCAAAAGTCTTACTTCCAGAATGTCTGTGAAGCACGTCTAACGCAGCAATGAAAAACTCATGTGCGTCTTGCTGTTCGTAACCAGCCAAGTGTCGTGCGTGTGTCCATACCAAATTCAAGAAACGATGTGGCTTGTAGGGCGTTATGTCCCCCTTATAGAATTCCTTCAAACAAACAAATCATCAATCATGAAAGCAATACACACAAACACATATCACAAATCATATCGCTTACTCTATCTAATATTTACATTCTCGAAGTTATCAGTACCTTTTCGAGTACAAATACCTTCTTATCAGCAATATTTCATAAACTACTTTTCAACATTTCAGCACACTGCATAACGCTCACTATCCTTCAACATAAAGCAAACACTGCCCACAATTATTATCAGTTCAGATCATTTCATACCAACGGCATGCTTTTTCCACGTGTTTAGGAGTCAACATTCAAGAACGAACTTGATAAATTTTGGTTTCATTAATTATTTCTGCCTATCAAAAAAGTCAATCGCAATTTTGGATTCAAGGATCTCAATCATAATTAATACCTCAATGAAATTCATTAAAATTAATTTCTCAATGAATTAGCAACTCAGTGAACATAACTAATCTCAATCATAATGAACTTTGCCAAAATTATTCAACTGAAAACTCTATTTCATGAAACTTTCAAAAATCAGCTGAATTTGAAAAATGCCGCTGAAAAGTACTTCCAGTGAAAAGATCTAACCTGAAACGTATTCGACAGTTCACACATCAAACATTGCGAAGTTGGTTGTGACACTGATACACATCTATGTTGATCGCTCATGAAATAATCTTTCAAATGTGGAGTATGAATCATTGCCTGTATTATACTGTTCATGAAACACGTATTGCCCAAATTCACCAGTCCTCGTAAACCTTCAAATCAAATTCAACATGCACAAAATTTCAAATCTAGTCTCAGTATAAAGTTGAATATCGCACATCTAATGAAAGAGCAAAACAAACAAAATCTCAAAAAATTTTAAGATATCCGATGAAACATGAACAAAGATACAAAAAAAAAAACATTATGCAGACAGCATTTAGTACTTCCTAATTGTAAGCATTCACCACACTTGATATTCCATAAAAAGTAATGCATATTACATCATAACATCTACTATGAGTATCATAGTTCCTCACTATACAACCAGATAAACCATAATTTGATAAGATTTTTTTTCGAAACCATGACATTATAAACTCGGATGCATGTTTCCAGTAAAGAATCATCCGTAGATGTTCTCAATAATAACCGTAACAAATGTGGGTAAAAATGAAAATGAAGAAATTTGCGCTACCTCTAGAAGTGTTTCTAGTGAAACGCATAACCATCGTAGGCTCAGTGCTCAACGTCTCAATCAACGCACGATCCGGATGCCACAGACACCTCGTACTCAGACTCAACGACCTTCTTGCCGCGTTCTCTGCGTCCCGTCTCGATTTCTCCAGGCGTCGGTCATACACGAAATCGTCACATCGCTTACAAAACACGAAGCCAGTTTCGATTGAAAACGCTGAAATTTGATAGTGCTGTACATTGTTAATATTTGTAGCATTATTTAGACTACTAATAAGACTGCATCATCATCATCATCACTGTTAACATCATTTTATCATCATCAGTAACTGATATTATCACCATTCCTATGAACTTGTCATCGCTATGATTATCAATACCCGTAAGAGCACTGTTTTTACTCCTACTGTTTACATATTCATCGCTTCAATCCAATCCACGTTACCATTCGAATAATGTTTTTCGATACGCATCTTGTCATTGAGTCTTTACAACAACCACCTTGATTATATCATTTTTCTTACATATCCGTGCTTATTCATCATGTAGATGATTCACTTCCACTTATAATCCAAGTAACACACCCATTCACGTCGCCTTCAACTCATGGTTACCGTAATCCTCAGGGAAGTCTCAATTGTAGACCATCGTGCTACCTCAGAACCACGCATACTAATTACTAGACAGACACAGCATTTTCCCTTATAATCTACCCCTTTCACGCCAACAAACCGATTTACTTATTCTGCTCTGGCAGATCATTCTCCATCATATACACTCGTCGAATGAGATGGACCGTCACTGCTATAAGTGTGTCTTTGACTTGATGACCGTGCTTTACCCTTTCTTTTCAAGTGTTCATTTTATCTTCTCAGTCAACCATCCAACCTCAGCCTCTTTTCCCTCCCATTCCGGAATCTATACACGGTGACTGAACTTCATATGTGTACTTCTTTGAGATATCTACTCATCTAGATATCAGTACTACTAAAACTATCGCCGAGTGATCTTTGAATAATTCTTTCAAACACCATCCAAACACTTCAGTTTGCAAAGAGAATATCTTACCAAACGAATGTCCCTTATGTCTGAGATGTGTTCGTATATGCTGAATACACGCAAACGTTGAGCATTCACAGCAAGCACACATCAAAGGGCTCAAACGCGTTTTACACTGCGCACATTTTACGAATTTAGCCTTAAAATTATCCCATATTGTGATGATAACAATTACAGCAATTACAACAATACTTCACATACAAATATTTAATTATTAGATAACTTTAAGAATTGATGTTATTATAATCTATAAAATAATATTAATAATAAGAGCAAGAATCGAAACAGAAATAATAATAACAATACTCTGAATGAACAAACTAAACAATAAATCATTACACCATAAACACAAAATCACCTGTATCACACGTGCTGCATCGTTGTTGGGGAATATTATTGAGAATAAAACCGTATTGAGGGTTTTCAGCAGTGAGCGACGATGTTTTGCGATATGCACACATGACGAACTCATCTGCTGACTTGAGAGAATTGCTTCTGGGTTGCGTCGACGACACTACGCACACTATTTCGTACACAGTCTGATGATTGTAACATTGGTTCAGCATATCATACATTAGTTTTAAATATCACCATGCAACGATGATTCCAATTATTCTGATATCAAACTATGCACATTCAACCGTAGCAACTCAACATTCACAATCAACTAATTAAATTAATCTTGTCTGCTCTCACCAATCAATTCCTTGTCGATTTCCCAACCCCGTTGAGAGAATCACCAAAAGCCAAATATTCTAAATAATATCCGAGCAGAACCGATTCAGAACGGCTGTTCAAATAAAATCAAAAACGACCCTTCAACTGACGACTATAATCCATAATCTTTACTTTCATTGATGACAATCAAACAGAATTGAATAAACAAATCAACGGAAAACGCAAACAACTTTGATAAACGATTGGATAAATAACTAAACAATCAAACAAAAATGATCAAATAATTTGAATAATAACAGTAATAATAATGATGATATGAATAATAGTAATAATAATAACAAGAATAATAACAGCAAAAATAATAATAATAACGATCATTGTAATCATAATTCCATCGATGATAACAACAATAATAAAAGCAACATCAGTAATAATAACAGTCATAAAATTAATAAGACTAAAGATGATCATAACAATAAATTCAACGATGACATCTCAACAACTAAATCAAAAACACTGACACAACAACCAAAATAAAGTTAATAATGACAATCGTAATCACAAAAGGTAACAATAATAATCAAGATCGGCAAGGAGCAATGCACACTAAGGATACGATATACATAGATATCAATCAGTATAACAACAACATCAACAATAACAATAATGCAATATTCGAACAACCACTAAATTACAAATAAAGTACAATACAATGTAATAGAATATTCTATTAATTATTACAATAAACAATTTCATCTCCAATTAATCATTATAATAAACAATAAAAATCCGCACTGTTCACTATTTTTATAAATCAATAAACGAAAATCTCATTCGTTTCTTAAATTGCAATTCATTCCGATCATCACAGATTCATTATAAACGACAACAATATAAATGACAAATGATAACAAACGAGCTTCTTCCTGTTTCAACAAGTACATACAATCCCAGAGCAAGTTTGCGTTGAAATTAATATCCCTGGAGACCGTTATAAACCTGAAACTATCTCCAATTATTATTGCCTTCGATTAAGACCATCCATTGAAATAACACCATCACAAACGATAACAATGATGAAAATCATAAACAGTGGCAATGCATTAATGAATGGTAATGAATAGAGAATCCTAACCTTTGGTTTGGTACTACTTTGTTTGAGCAATGCAATAAAGGAGGCTTTTTCTTCAGCGGTAAACTCTGTCCTTGGAAAGTCGACGTCAAAAGTGACATACAAAATACCATGTCGTGTGTTGTCTGTATATGATGGCATACCTTCATCTTTCTTTCGTATTCGTGCACCTGGCCAGGTCACCTTTTCTCGACTTACCTAAACAAGAAACCAATAAAATGCACATTCATAAACATGCATTCCATCTTATAAGAGGAAGTAATTCCTGAACTTCAATAACAACAACGCAAAGCTACACCTGACACTAGAGACTAAGACATTACTGAAACATAACGGTGACCTCAACTTCTCAAATGTCACTATGTATGAAAAGATATAACTGAAAAAAATTTGGGAGTCTTAGAACATCTGAACAAACCAATTTCCTACGTTAAACAAAACTGACAGTCAAAAACGACCGATATAAAACATGCACGAAAGCCTCTCCCTTCTTCAAAAAAAGAACGAGAACAATCATTTCAAATCAAATACCTTAACAATGTGTCCGTCCAAATGCTTGATTTGTAATTCAAAACCATTCAACGCATCTTGAAGTGATATCGTCACATTCGTATACAAATCCATACCGCGTCGTTCGAATATCGGATGCTTTTGGATTTGAAGTTTAAACTTCAAATCGCCTGGATCACCCTCGATGTGCGGCTCTCCCTCACCTGAGAACACTTGCTCATGACCATCATCCGCGCCAATTTCCACTTCTACCTGCAGTTGAACATTGAGATAATCACGATAATCATAATTATAGTACTTACGATACTGATGACAGCAAAAATAAGATCGATTGATAACAATGATATTGGTACGAATAATGATAATGATAATAATGAATGACGGACCTCGAGCGTTCTCTTCTCTCTGGCTAGCGCTACATTCGGGCATTCATCACAGACTTTCACTTGATACATTTGGAATCGACCCGCACCCATCTGCTCGGTTCGCATCTCATGACGACAATTGCATTTTCGCGTTCCTGACACTGGCTTATAGATCGACTTTATCCTACAATTATCGAACTCATTACTATTTTGAGATATGACAACTGATCGCAATAATTTAAACACTCATAAATCGATAACGATCACAATTTATAACAATAATAACGTGTTCATCATAACACAGCAATACTGATCCAATCGTTTCAATTTTCTCTGACTCAGCCAAATGAACACACCGAATCAAGTGACATCATGTCATCGTACAATTCATAATGTGATCATGCAAATCACACTCAAACATCCCACACGAGAACATGATACCTCTATGAAAACAAGTGCACTTCTACACTGCACACAGAACAGACATCAAATACTTCATTATAAATACCATTTCAATTGTATGTGGTTTGAAATGTCGAATTACACATCAAACCTCAGACTACATAATACAACACAAATAAAACAAGCAGTAGTGAATGAACAAAAGAGTACAGAAATTAGAGCTAAACCGAAACGGTCTTGAAATCGGAGCGTTTGAAGAACAGTTGATCCAGACTTTTGCTTAGCTACAAGATTGCAACGTGGTTCTCGCTCAAACTCATCAAGCACTCATAATTGAACTCAAGATGCAGATAAAGTGCAAACTTAATCGCGAACCTGGGCAGAATTCTCAAAACTAGCTGCTGTTTTTTCGTAATCACTTCACATAATCAATTACCAAATGAATAAGCAACACCAACAAAATGAAATAATGAAACAAAACAAAAGCACCAATAAATGAATGTAACAAAGAACATTTTCTTCTGAACTCACCGTGTAACCTCAACAAAATTTCCGTTGTAGACCTCTTCAAGAGTGACCCATAAATCAACAACGACATCTGCCCCACGCGGTGTCGCATCATCGTCTTGACCATGTGACCCCCCACCAAAGAAATCACCGAAAAACGATGTGAACGGATCATGAGATGGCCCACCACCACTGTCCATCTTCTTCACGCCCTCTTCACCGTGCCGATCATAGACTTTACGTTTTGCCGGATCACTCAACACCTGCAACGATCAACATTCAACGTTGATAAACGTGGCAGGTTGAGCAGCAATGCTGACAGTAATAATTAAACGAGTTCAGTTACAGTTCTCACTTCCACCTCTTATCATCGTTTTTGTAAGAGTTACTGCTAAAATTACTATATTACCAGATCATACTTCATACATTCCACTAGACACAATAAGCAAATGTGAGAAATGAGCGGAAAATATGCCATTGTGCTTACCTCATACGCGGCTCCTAAGTCTTGGAATTTCTCGTTAGCCATCGGATCGTCTGCGACACGATCCGGATGCAATTCTTTCGCTAACTTCCGATATGCTTTCTTGATCTGATTTGTGTTAGCACTACGCGGTACATTCAGAATTTTGTAAAAATCTCTGCCCGCAGAGACCAATATCACATTGAACAACAAAACCAACAAAATCAGCAAGCTCGAGATCACACACTCCGCTACCTGCATTCTACTGCAAAAACAGAAATAATAAGTTGACATCTCGATAGAATGAAAACAAATACCGGTCGGGAAAATTCCAGTGGAAATACAATTGTTGACATTTATATTCTCACTGATGGTAATCACGGAACTAATCGTTAATTTTCAAAAAATTACCACGAAAACATGCTCTCAAGAAGACGTAAGCATAGGAAAGCGTTATGAAAACAGAATGCTGACTGTAAGAGAAATTCACTCAACAACAATATTTTCATTAACATATCGGTAGAAGCCAAACGATGTCATTCGCAAGCCTTTTCGGATTAAACAACGGAGAGTATTCAGCCGAGAATTCAACTATTCAACTGCATAAATGCATCTGATTAGAGCAATTCCAGTGATGACGTTTCATAACGTTTATCGTTCCGTTATCATCATTAGTGAGAGAGTATAAATGTGAACAATTGCTCCAAATACTAATAACACGTCACATTACCATATGACGAATCAAAGGACAAAACAACAACTGGAAAACTATTCTGTGTAATCTGAGTGATTTGTCGCGAAATAATCCTCTTTAGAGTCTTTAGTTCACCGGAACCAAAATTTACATCCTCCATTCATGTGGAACTTAAAATTTACATTTACAATTGGTAGTGCTATATATCTGTTGTTCTCGATTCACGATGAAATTGCGTTCAAAATTTGACACATTACCAACAATGAGTCGACATTGTTACGGTAGCGTTCCGTGCAGAGCGCTTGAATTAGCTAAAGTGAATGATTGCAGCATAACGTGATTATCAACAAATTTCTTCGACCTTTAAGGACCTGAACCTGAGCTCAGAGTTCAGTTCAGCCATGCGCCTGAAGCTAAACGGAAACCGCGGATTTTGATTTTTTGATCTCAGTATCATAAATCCTGAATTCCGGCCGACGAAAACTTCCGTCTTCATGATCGAACAAATGAAACAAGCATGTTCAGGTTAATGTTCGCCGGGGAGCAGTTTTTCGGACGGTGGAAGGGGTGCCTGCGGGGAGAAAACCGGACGAGGAGTCCTCGCCAAAAACGTCGGGAAGAAAATTGTCCGGGGAACCGCGTTGGGCAATGACCGCTTCCCGTGTCCCCCGACGGAGAGGACAGGAAGCATTTCAGCTGAATTTTTGAATAGAATTTCAATTTTATGAAGGTTTTCTTCTTTTCTTAAGTAGCTTTTTTTGAAAATTCCGTTTCAGCTTTATAAATAGAATATTCTATTCCGATGTGAACCTTTCGGAGTGAAATAAAATTGTTTTTCAATGATAATGCGCCCACGACTACAGCTTTAATTGACATGTTAGTACTATTCAAAAACCTCACAATGTTACTTGTTTTAATTCACATTTATTGATAGAAAACCAAGCGCAAATCAGTATTAATAAAATGAAAACAAGAACAAATCAAACGTATCATTATCATTATTGCTATTATTATCGTATCACTATATCAATCAAATAAAAACAACAACGTTGGTTTTATTTTATTCACGTCTCCATCTTATCAGTTTTATCCTGTATTATCATCTCCAATATCGTATCACTTTTACAGTAACTCACACCCCTAATAATCCAATACCTCAACATGAAATTTTAACTGTAACTTTTTTAAATCACACAATCAATAAATCAACATGAAATAATTCAACATGAAATTTTTGCTAGCATTATTTTGTCTTGATCGCAATCAATCAAGTTCGTTTGTTCGTTATGATACCGGAAAAAACATCCATTAGCACACATTAACTGAATTGTTAAAAATGATCACGAAAAATATCCTAAAGCAATATCGTTTGTGGTTCCACCACATACCATTAGACGTTCTCCATATGATGTTCCTTTTCAAATCTGATAAAACGGCGTAAGTGATCTCGTTATTGTAGGTTTTACACCACTGAATTTTCATGCATGTATTGTGCAGGCCAACATTGTCGATACGAATCGGGACAATAATTGGGAACTGAAGTTCAAATGAACATTTAATCATTTAATTATTCTCAAATTTTCAACCAGTATTCCAGCTTTTGTTCCATGAAAAATGTGCCATTGCTTAGATGCGGAAAAAAGAGACCGATATGAATGAATGGATGTGTCACACGAACAGTGCAATACCTTGAAGAGTTGTTGCCGTCACAGTTGTGGAAGAACCTGAAAATAGGAAACAGTTTGTTGAAGTTCATTTTGCTCTGTCCATATAGTAAAAACGCGCCTGCTTATAAATACTGGAACATATCTCCATCCAATTATTATCACTCAATCAGATGAGTTTCGTAGAAAGGCACTTGAGTTCAAACATTCAGTACTGAGGGTTCGCGAAATGAATTGCGCGGCATTCATTTTATGCTACAGTGTGGCCGACTCCCCCTCCTCCCGCTCTCCTCCCCAACCCCCTACCCCTCCCCTCCCCTCCCCAAGATCTCCATGGTGAAAAGTAATTGTATAAATAGTTCATAGAAAAGGTTTTCATAGAAAACGAAGCATCACTGGAAATTGTCAGTTGGATATTTTGTTGCCGAAAGCCTTTTATGTTAGATTAACGGATAGAAAGGATGGATGAGATCGAATTTTTAGAATGCGAATGGTTCAAAATTTTTCGAACATGCAGTTCAACTGGTGATTGTTACTGACAACTCACGTGCCTTCTACGAAAGTCATCTGATCGAGTGATAATAACTGGATGGAGATATGTTCCAGTATTTATAAGTAGGCGCGTTGCGTATAATACGCATTGATCTATAGTGATCAAATGCATATCAATGAGCACCTCAGCGCCAGTTCAGATAGCTTTAATCAAATAGCTATAGCTCCCCATCTAAGCAAAATCGCCCAACAAAACGTATATTTTTCTGAATACAGAGATTCTGCTCGATCGACTGATGTGAAGATATTGATATGTTACTGGTCAAAGCTGACGGTACGGTAGGTTTGAATGTGCCAACCCCTATAGCATCAGAAAAATAGCTATATTTCCTCGCAGAGACGGAATTTTCCAGTGAGCTTTTCATTTTTCGAAAGCAGAGATTTTGCTCAACGGAATGATGTACAAAGTTAAATATGTTTCCGGGCAAACTTGAGAAGGCGGTAGGCTTGAATGTACCCGTATTTCTATAGTAGTGTATAGTACGCATTGATCTATAGTGATCAAATGCATATCAATGAGCTGAAATATTTTTCGATCGGACATTTCCCTCTGACCTTAGTTCATGTCTTCAACAGATAAAAAACAAAGCGCCACTTATTTCTCTCCAAGCTTATTCCATAATCTGTTAACATCTTATGTGCATCTCTGTACCTGGCTCCGATCAAATTTCGACATCGCCCAATAGAGACCTATATTTGGCTATCGCTGATTCTCGTCGTTCACTGGAGTATACCTTAGCAACTGCCTGTCGCTGCCTTATTGTTGCTCTTAATCAACAATTTCTTAGCCCACTTAAGTGATTTTTTCTCTTTGATGGACTCACATATTCTTAAAACCTACCGTGTGATGAAGACCATGATGTCTTATACAGGATCATCGAAATTACAAATTATCCTGCTTTGAACTCACGAATCACGGTAACACTTGAACAGATCATCATGTAGTATCACGTGTTGGCAATGGTACGAGAGCTGTATTGGATTGCAGTTAATTTCAAGAAACGAACGCGCTCGTGATATCCTTTACCCCAGTATTAGGCGCATTGCTAATGAATGTGCACAAATGCTCAATCATTGACTAAAACCTGTAGCCATATAAGTATTCACTTCGAAGGCGATGTGTTCTCATTCTGAACATGGTGCGCTCTTCGTTTTACACATGCTATAGCTTTGATGTAAAGAACAAGGAGATCAGCGAGGTGTTTATGATCAACAAAGTTTCATTTTTGCAATCCAAATAATATTATGACAGGAGAAAAAATATCCATTAGCACACAATAAGTGAACCATTAAAAAATGATCATGAAGAATATCCCAAAGCTATATCGTTTGTATTTCAGACATATCCCATTGTACCTCGGTGACGTGAAGTGAAGTTCCCGTTCAAAGGCTCATAAAGTAACAAAAGTGATTGGAACGTTGTTGACGATTTCACTCCACACCTTAAAATCAACAACGTTTAATCGGTAATAATGTACAAGGTCGCAGTATTTTTAGTAACAATGAATTTTGCATTTTCCAACGCAGTCATTGTTCCCTACTGCCTATTCACATCCGCAGCGCTGAAGGGAATAGACACGCTTTATCAGATCGCTTTTCTTGATAATTACTTCGATTCCCTTGTAAATAGTCGCCGTGCAGCTGTTCACATTCGTCGTCGAGACGGCAAAGCATTGAGGAGAACGAATCCAGTCGTCCACTGCTACACACTCCATCATCATCAATAATACGGCGTTTGGGAACTGAAATTTATGTGAACGGTTAATCATTATAAGCTCTCGTATGAGTATTCAAGTTTCCATAGCAAGAGAAGCGGTGATATAGCCACGAAAGCCTGGGTGGTAGCATGAATGCAGACATAATAGAAATACATTACGACAGTGTTCGGGATCTGAAATTCAGGTGAAGTGTTAATTATTCTGAATTCAGCTCTTATTTAAGAACTCTCGTCCCAAGGTAAGCGATTTCGTCACTAGGAAAATGATGAAGAGAACGGACGTGAATGGAAGGGTTTTTAAGGGTAGTGCATTACCTTGACCATTTGTTGCTGTCACAGTTGATGAGGGACCTGAAAATAGCAAACAATCGAAGAAGAAGAACTCTACGCAGTCAATTATCCTCCAAAGCTTGATGAAAACATCCGTATGTTAAATTTCCTCAGCTTTCATGCGCATTCAATGTTATAACATATCTTCATCCAGTGATTATCACTGACTCAGATCAGATTTCCAGAACGGCATCGAGTTTGCGATAATCATCAGTTTATGACAAGGATTGAAGTAAAAGACTGAATTTGAAAATCACCTGTAATTGAGTGAAGAGCAACCACTGAGAGGATAAAGCACCACATCGCAACCGATGAAGTTACGTTTGTGACATTGTGCACATTGTGTCAGATGTTTTGTAACGAGTTACCCCTAAATTCTCTCTATCGTTCTTCACTTTATCTCTATCAATTTCCTGCATGACTTCTGCATCATTGCATATCAATGTTGGTTAAATGCATATCAATGTTGGCTATGGCTTGATTTTTACAATAATCTGTTTAAACTAACTTGTTTACGAGCAAAACGGTATGTTTCATGAGGCACATGACACAATGTACGGATTATTGTTACCAATTCAACTCCGTAAACGAGAATGCAGATTATCTCGCGCTATGGCTTGATTTTTACAATATTCTGTTCATACTAACTTGTTTACGAGCAAAACGGTATATTTCATGAAGCACACGACATAATGTGCGGATTATTGAACAAACTAACACAATCATCAGTAAATTATTCTCTCGTGATTGGGATGCAGGAACTGAATAGTTACTCAATAATATCTGAATGTCAACAGTGATAGATTTTTCAGCAATAAATGTGATGTTGCACGAATTTTACTAAAATATCTATGATGTCACCGAACGACAAAAAGTTCCACGACGATAAGCGTAATAATGCATTGATGAGAACCGAAACTTTCAGGAGTACGTCCCAATTCCTGTGCACTACTGCCTGTCTCCAACTTTTTTTTTGAGCCGACCGCATTCTCAAAGTCCCTGACCGCTAACTTTCGTCCCAAACCTCTCCGGAATTGTCGAGGATCGCCGTCTAACGAAGATATCTGACCATTTTCCCAAATTTTCTTCGAATATTGATGATATCCGATCAAAGTGTTAAAGACGATAACCTATGAACATTTGGCATTGGTTCATAGGTTCAATTTTCATGCGTTTCTCCGAATGGACATGGAGGTTGTGCAACTGTGAGGGTTGAGTTGAAGGCCTTCGAGAATAACTAAAAGTATCAGCCCTAAACACTCGCGATTCGTTCGATCCTACTTTCTGGTGTTATCGAGCCACTTATTCCGTAATTTGTTAACATATTATGAGCGTCTTTGTACCTAGCTTCGATCAAATTCCGACTTCGCCCAATGGAGACCTAAATTTGGTGGTCGCTGATTCTCGTTGTTCACTGGAGAACACCCTAGCAAGTTCCTGTCGCTGTCTTATTGTTGCTCTTAATCAACAATTTCTTAATCCACTCAATTGATTTTTCTCTTTAATGGACCGCTCGTGTCTGTCATTATACGCTCCTTGATATTCTTAAAACCTACCTTGTAAAGAAGACCATGATGTCTTATACAGGATCATCGAAATTGCAAGTCATCCTGCTTTGAACTCACGTATCACAGTAACAGTTTATCAGATCATTATGTAGTATCATGTGTTGGCAATGGTACGAGGGCTTTGTGGATTGCATGTGCACGAATGCTCAAGCATTGTGTAAAACCCGTAGCCAAATAAGTATTCACTTGGAAGATGATATTGGTACACCACTCGGTTTCAAGCAAAACTTTCCTCCGCGAACGGGAATCGAACCCGCGACGTACCAATTACCGGTTGGGGTTCGATTCCCGTTCGCGGAGGAAAGTTTTGCTTGAAACCGAGTGGTGTACCAATAGCATTAATGTTATGAGCCTGAGCCAGGCTATGATCCGGCTTGTATCTATTATCCAATTATCTGTTATTATTCCTTATGTTATCGTGATCGCGGGTAGATCAGTTCGCTCTGATTGTAGCGTTTGACGCTCATCAGATCAGTTTCGCATTATGTGCACTGAAGAACTGATTGCGATTTTAACGCAACCACTCGGCAGAGACTGAACGGTCTCCGCGGTAGCTCAGAGGTAGAGCCCCAACCGGTAATTGGTACGTCGCGGGTTCGATTCCCGTTCGCGGAGGAAAGTTTTGCTTGAAACCGAGTGGTGTACCAATAGCATTAATGTTATGAGCCTGAGCCAGGCTATGATCCGGCTTGTATCTATTATCCAATTATCTGTTACTATTCCTTATGTGATCACGTCATAATTATATTATTTGTATATCCTTATTCACGTCTTCAAAATATCACCCTTAAATGCAAGAAAATGTTTAGTTCGATTGCTTCGTACAGTTTTGAGTGGTTCGTACGAGTTCGTGTGGCTCGTTCTGATATTGTACAATTGTTCATCAATATTGTCAGATTCATTCGTCAATGGTATTGTACACTACTCGACCAACTCATTATTCATATCCCCATCGCCGATCTTTCTTCTCATCCTAATTATCGAATGTGTTAATTGTTTTCTCATCTGGTTTCAAGTAATAATAATCATCATTTCAACATCATTCTTCGTGCACCATAATTCAATACTTAGCATTCGTTTGCTACATTAGCGAAAAAAGACACAATCAAAGCAACGAAAATCCAATTCCTATATATTTTTTCGCAGCAGTGTTTCTTTAGATCGCTTTTTTTGATAATCACCTCGATTCCTTTGTAAATATTACTGTTGACATTCGTGGTTGGAACGGCAAAGCATTGAGGAGAACGAATCCTGCTGTGCATTGCTACACACTTCATCATAAAGAATACAGCGTTCGGGAACTGAAATTCACATGAACGGTTAATTATTATAAGCTGTCGTATGAGTATTCAAGTTTCCATAGCAAGAGAAGTGGTGCTCTAGCCAGGAAACAGAAAAATGAAACGGAGGTAAGTGAAGTTGTTTGTCACATGAAGGGAATTATCACATTACCTTCATGAAAGATTGTTGAGATACCTGAAAATAGCAAATAATAGAAGATTAACCACTCAGTGGAGTCAACTATGCTGCAGAAAACATATCTGAAAGTACTTATCTGAAACAGCCTTTCAAAAGTGCAACTCAAATGGATTATTAACGTTTTCACTTCCTCCTATTTATGTTCAGTTTCCGTCCAATGAGAACTGCCTTCGCTGTTCGGACTGTAACAAATGGAACATTTAAATGGAGAATGGAAATATTACCAGTGAGCTGTGCATCTCTTCGATCAGTCGTAGTTGTCGCAGTCGTTGTTGTAGGACCTGAAAGTGGCACGTGAAGAAGAGCGGGTTTGCAAACTTCTTTGTGTTCTCAACACTCAACTGGAGGTTCACGCTTTAAGCCATGTAATTTGTGAATTATCGCGATCACGACTTCATCTTTATAAATCAAAGACACCCGCTCAACTGATAAGCTGGTCCTATCAGATATAAGAAAAAATGCCAAGCAACCAAGAAGGGCACAAACTACCCTGTCACGATTTATGCAGATGCATTCATGACGATGTTAACGCGCTATTTCTCGCTGTTAATGCTTACGATTAGCATGCTTTTGAAAAGTAAGAGACGATGTTATTCTTGGTCTTATTCTCTGTTCGGATATTGCTGAGGAATGTCGATGTTGCTGGCCTTGTTCTTAAAAAGTTCGACATCAAATGACATAGCTCGTCTCATTTCACTATTCTTTGATGTTATTAATACAAATAAAACTTCGATCAAACGTGTCCATTTGATGAGAGCAATGGTAAAATTAAAACGGTTTGCTCAACATAGTGCATAAGTGAAAGTGAAATATTCTTTGATGGAATACTCCCTAGTGATCTTAATTTGTGGTGTTAGGAGTTGAAAAGGAATGCAAATCTGGTTAGATGAAGAATATTGCAATTGAACTCGAGGATTCAGTTGCAAAACTCTTCGTCACCATCAACGGTTTGAGAAGACCCTGAAATTGACCTTGCCTCCACCATAAACAGCTATCGTATATTTGTTGACATTCGCGATTACACAGCCCTGGGTGGTAGCATGAATGCAGACATAGTAGAAATACATTAAGACAGTGTTCGGGATCTGAAATTCAGGTGAACTGTTAATTATTCTGAATTCAGCTCTTATTTAAGGACTCTCGTCCCAAGGTAAGCGATTTCGTCACTAGGAAAATGATGAAGAGAATGGACGTGAATGGAAGGGTTTTTAAGGGTAGTGCATTACCTTGACCAGTTGTTGCTGTCACAGTTGATGAGGGACCTGAAAATAGCAAACAATCGAAGAAGAAGAACTCTACGCAACCAATTATGCTCCAGAAACTTGAAGAAAACATCTGTAGGATAAGTTTCCTCACATTCCTTATGCATTCAATGTTATAACATATCTTCATCCAGTGATTATCACTGACTTAGATCAGATTCCCAAAACGGCACCTGAGTTGAAAGTGATAATCATCAGTTAATGACAGGGATTGAAGTAAAAGGCAGAATTTGAAAATTACTTGCGAATGAGTGAAGAGCAACCACTGAGAGAATGAAGTACCACATAGCGACCAGTGAAGTTACGCCTATGACAATGTGCTCATGGTTTCAGATGTTTTATTAGGAGCTACACCTAAATTCTCTCTATCGTTCTTTACTTTGTCTCTATCAATTTCCTGTATGACTTCTGTATCATTACATATCAATATTGGTCATATTTAACACTGCTATCAATGTCAATATTATTGTTACCAATTCAATTCCATGAACGAGATATCGGATTATCTCTCGCTACGGCTTAACTGTCACAAGATTTTATTCATACTGACTTGTTTACGAGTAAAACTGAATACTTAATGAGGCATATGATATCATTTATGCGGATTATTGAACAAATTGATACAATCATCAACAAAATATTCTCTCGTGACTGAGATTCAGGAAGTGAATAGATACTCATAACATCTCTATTCCAAGTAGTGATAGATTTTATATTTCGCGCTATGGTGGCTTAACTGTTGCTTGATGTTGTTGATACCAATTTGTGTGCGGGTAGAATGGAATATTTTATGACGCACATGAGATCTTTGATGCGGAATTATGAACAAATTAACATAACAGTCAACAAAATTACGGTCTCGTGATTGGGAATTAGGGAGTAAATAGTTATTCTATACTGAACACCTATAGATTTTGCAGAATATTTGTGGCAATATCTGTGATATTGCAAAAAGTTAACGGTAACATCTATTGCATCAAACATCATCATAGATTGTGAGAATGATGAGCGTAGTAGTAATCTGGCATCTCGTTTACGGAGCTGAATTGGTAACAATAATATTGAAACCGACAGCAATCTTGAATACAGCAATATTGACATGCTATACCAACGGGGAAGCGATGAAGAAAATTTTGCTATACTTGATTTCGAGACGACCGCATTTCCAGAGTCCCTCAGTGTTAAACTTTCTTCCCGAACTAAAATCTCTACTCTTAGGCAAGTTTAGAGCGTCCCGTTCCTAGAAATTTTTCGGTGAGTTGCTCGAATACTTCCCAAATATAGAAACAATCTAATAAAGGCGTCTAAATCGTGAACCTTTGTTATTCAGCCTAAGTGGCATTTGCCTCATGGACTCACCTTTGGACGTGGAGGTTACATAACCAATAGAAGTGTGTTGGAAGCCTGCAAGAGTGTGGTGTTTTTGAGCGAAGTTGGGAGCAGCGCTAGTTTGAAGATGGTGCTCATCATATTGCTGACTTAATCGTGGATTGATCAATACAGATACAGTGTGACGAAATGAGCGGCAATACAATAACTCAGATGTGTGAGATAACGTCAGAAGATCACCTGATTCTCTGAAAATAAGAAAAATCGCCTAACAATATAGGTGCTTCTCCAAAAACATACAATCTAGAGAATTCTAAGGCGTGAAAAATCATCGTGTTCTTGAACGAGCTTGAGGGAAGCGCCAGTTTGGAGATCGTGCTCATGATTTTCGCGACATAACAACAGATCGATCGATACAGACACAATCGATTGAAATGAGCGGCAAACTAACATCTCAGCTATAAGGAGATAACTTTAGGAACTGGACTGCTTCATTAGAATTAAGTGAAATCGCCTGATGAGATGTGCATCTTTCGGAAACCGCAGAATCTGCACACTCCTCTAACTTAAAGAAGATATCGTGCTTATGGTAATCTGGAAGGCAGTTTCAGTTCGGAAGTGGTGCTCATAAGGTTCATATTGTAGTTTATCATCGATCAGTGTCAAGATCGAATGCATTGATTTTGGTGGTGCGATGAAATCACGGAGCCATATGAGGAACCTTCAGCACATCAGCTATTTCTCAATTGGATAAGAGCATAGCTGCTCAAAAAATACATTCATTTCAAAGCCTACAAGTACTACTGAATCCAGCGATGCGCAGAAAACGTGAGTTGTTAGGCAATCCTGAAGATCCAACCAGTTTCAAAGTGATGCATTTACTGAGTCCATGTTTTGAAGACTTCATTTGTAATACACTTCTATTCTGCAACCTAGCATATTCTCTCAGGGACGGTTCTCTGTACTGCCTAGTTAGCATTGCTTGTCCTTCATCGTAAGAAGTGGAAAGATCATAAAAATGCATGAAAAATCCGTGCGTTATGTTTGTCAAATAGTTTTGCTGGTTGCTCTTTTGGTTGATCGTTTCACTGTGTTTCTCCGTTGTCTGAAACCGTGCTGAGAGAACTGGATATATGGCTGAATATATTTGATGATTCGTAATATTATCCGAATCCAGTTTTTACTATGCTGAGTCATTAAATTTTACTGATTTTTTAGGTCTCTTTTACGTATTTACATATTCAGACAGATGAAACATCTCATTCGCAAGGTTTCTAATTGTATTTCTCGATAAGCCACGAGTCTCATGCTTTGTTCACACGTTCCAATGTCGACCTTGAGCTGTGCATGCAATTTGTTTCGTACCAATTTCTAACTCACTCAAAGGTTTGGTCATAAGCTCCACGGCCAATAACCTCTAACATCTAGTCATTCAGTTACTGTCAACTTTGATTCATTGCGCTACTGTGATTTTGAAATCGTGGAGCAAGCGATTTTATAGAAAGTGCAGAAATTTGATTAATTTATAAGAGGTTGGTTATTTTGACTACTATCATATTTGGTTTCGTCCTGGGATCACGTTATTGCTACGATTGTAGTAATAGTTGCGGTGGATACATTTCTTACGGTTACTGATTCACTAGCTGCATGCAGTCTTTCCGAACTTGGAACAAGTTGCTAACAATTGAGCCGTGAAACATATCGGTTTCCTATTACGTTTTCATAGCTGATGTACGTGAATCATCGCGAGCGTTCGATATCGACCAAATCTCGCACCACTGAAATCTTTTTTATAGCACTGAAGCCTCGCAGGTCCGGCTCTATGCATTTGGCAATGTACTCGTAGTAAGACGATTTTCAACGATTAGAGGATGAAAGGATTAAGTTTTTAACATATGCTGTTGCTGATGAATGCTATTGCATACCTGAAAATGAAAACAAGCAAAAATATCACTCCTTCACTATGCTTCCGGGGTGGTCATGCACCGCAACGATGGACAGCTAAGGATACGTTTTGCAATCAAATACTCCTGGAATTTGCATAACTGATTGGTTCCTGCTGCGTGATTTTTTTGCTTTCTGTTTGTTATTTAGGTGTGTCGGCCCTCAGATGATGAAATCAGTGACAGTGATGAAGATTATGCTGATGACAACGATGATTACGTTGCATCAGATATTGACGATGAATCAGATGAAAGTTATCTAATCTGGATGAATATTTTAATCCTGAGCTTGTTGAAATATTTCAACATTTCAGTTAGCTAGTTGAAAACGTAGTTTAAGATGTTCCTGATCGAAAATATAATTGTCGATGTGCGTGATCGAGAATATACTGCAAGACGTGCCTGATACTGCACTTGGAGGTCGAAAAACGATATGGTTAACGTAAGCGGAGTATGGTTAACGTAAACTATGAGTTCACCGTGCGATCGGAGAAGGGCGCATAATTTAATGTTATACGAGTGATTATCATTGTTTGATTCATGCTGAAATTCTGATTTCCGCTTTTAACACCTCAGCTTTCAGAGCAAGAGGATGGGGAACGGTGCATTAGATTGAAGTGATGCTATCCAATATCGACGGTGCAAATCGAGTCTACGACGAGGCATCAACTTCATTGGTCGATTTCGTTCATCAATCCATTCGCACAGATCAATATTATCCCTGAATTATTTTTTCATACCTACCCTTCAGAATATCACATTCACAATCTATTTTTATCGCTCCTCAAAATATCTATTCCATACCATACATCGTTATCATTTCGTTTGACTTCACAAAATTTTTTGCACTTCACTCCAATTATACCACTAACGTACGGATTTCTCACAGTCGGTAAAACTCCTCACGATATCAAAAAACATCATATTGAGATTCGTTTTGAGCATTAACAAATGAAATCAAATTTGAATTTTTCAGTTTATGTTATTGGAGTTACATTCGTTTCATTCGCTTATTCACACTTTCTGATAATGGTTGGAATACTCCAAATATGGAACAAGATTTTTTTTGAAAATATTTATGTGGAAATTTTTTCCCCTCTGGAATGACTCGAGGATCATGTTTCCTTCTATCATCAAATGATTCTTTGGATGAAAAAAAACCTATTCGATGGTGGTGGGCATGGTTGTGTTTCTAATTTTGGATATTTCGATGGTGAAAAAGGAGGAAGTGTAACAGCTGTTTCATGCAAAATTGAAACGCCCTTCATGACATTTTATTCAATCGACAAAGCTATTTCTCATATTAACACAGTATCAGTGATCACAGCGAAAAAATGGGTTGAATGGATGAATTTGAGTGTAATTTTTTTGAAGTGAAACTTGAGAAGTCGAAATACTCTTCGAATAGAAATGTACAATTTTGAAATGCTCAACTGAGCACATTTCACTGACCCAAATTCGTGTTACCTACAAAAATGATTCGTTAATGTTTGCGACATATGCAACGTGATACAAATTTGATGAATTCACTTCAGTCCGACGGTCAAAATTGTACATAATTTCAGCATTGAATCAAATTAGCGAGTGGGAATTTCATATTCCTTCATGTCCCTCCCCCCGTACCCCCAATAAAATGATCATCATTTAGTGAAGAATCAGTGAACTTCATGAATAAATGAGGAAATAAAAGAAATACAAAAAGAACATACTCTTTGATGGCCAAATACGCAAAAACAATGGCAACGCTTAGGAAAATCACGGCGCTCAATGCAAATGTGACTAAAAATGCGATTTGAGATGTAGTGAATTTAGTCTCTGAAAAGCGACGAGCATTCTATAGAAGTATTCGAATTCCACAAAAGTTGGACGAAAGTTGAAGGATGCAAGATAATATCAATATCAAGATAGTATAAAGACAGAAATCAGATAATATCAATCAATAGTGTAAGCATGTGATATCATGGATGAGACACTCAGATACACATATTCAGATTCAGTTTCAGCTGGAGGATCAGCGGAAATGGCTCCTTTTATAATGCCAGTAAGGAGCCTTTATGATTGATTTGATGATTCAACGAAGGATCGTGAACCATGATCTACCTTGATTTACAAAGTCATGATTCACATGCACCTACCATGATCAGATTCTTCTTCTTTGATATTTTGGTTCTTGTTTCCGCCCGGTACTGCTGAGAAATCTGAACCTATACCTTTCTGCAAATGAATATAATTGACTAAGAGTACATAATCCTGAATTCAATCCGGGATGAAGACGAGACGTCAGGTTTCAGAAGCGCATAATAATGTGATAATTCATACCATATCAGCAGATCCTCCAGGTAAATCTCCTGAAATGCTATGAAATTATGAAGACCGCCCTTGCTGATTGATGAAGAAAACCGCACTTGTTAAATGCTGTGAAAATCGCTTGTTAAAATAATCTTCGGTGATTGCAACATGACCTTACTAAAATTCGTGTAAGCATGACCATATGAGTGATAGATACATCAGGATCCATCATCAGCCATGTATGGTATCAATACAACTCGCATCAATTGATGAGGATCAGTTAATGTTTTCAGTGCAGATACTATTCAGGTCATTACCTTTCTCTGATTCCAGTTCGGTTCGGTCATCTCGTCCGGGCACCTTTTGTATCGACTCGGGAGGAG
>JAPYMA010002615.1:0-17279 GCA_035041965.1 Anisakis pegreffii
AGGTTACGATGAGCATGGGAACACTGTTGGGCAGCCAAACCAAGTGGCAAAACCGGAGCGATTGAGATGGATTTTGAATGATGAACTTCAGGTTGTCATTTGGTTTTGTTGAGATTTATCATTGCTGTTATCGTTTTGATTTGATATATTGGCTTATTGGGAGTGTTATTTAATCAGCAAATCCAACTCCATTACGAGTTTATGCTCTCTGTTATCATCACTATCACTAATATCACATACATCCTTCCTTGGCACTCGTCGTTCCGTGCAGTTAACGATATTAGCATTTGGAATCATCTATCAGTGTTATTATCATTTACATTATTGTTATCATTATTGTGAAAAGTTATAGACGATTATGAATAATAGTCTCAAAGTGGCTACAACGTTAATCGAAGATGTAGAAATGGCGCTGTTGGTGTGGACTGAATTCGGTAAAGGTTTGATCAAGAAATTGAAAGTATCACCGGACGGTTTTCTGCAAATGTGTCTTCAGTTGACATATTTTAGGGTTTGTTCATTTTATCGTATAAGTTGTTGTGAGTGATTTCTACTGATATCTTTTATGTTAAAGTTAATTTTATTTTTGATTTTTATGTTAAAGTTAGAGCCAGCCATTGATACTATTACTGATGGTTTATATATTCGTTTGTGCATAAAAAATGTATTAGACAATAATCAAAGATGTTTTTAGCGAATTTTTTGGTCAAATCAAGCAAACTTTCAGAAATTCTCAAACTTTCGGAAGCTTTCAGTTTAATAAAAGTGAAAATTTTAATTCTGATAAGGGATTAGACTGTGAGCGATTAATAATCTGGATGAAATGTTTTTAGAATCAGCATAAATTTGCGTTAACATACGAGGCGGCGATGACCCGACTGTATCGTGAGGGTCGAACCGAGACAGTGCGATCGTGCACAAAACAGAGTTGTGAATTTGTATGTGCGATGCTTGATCCTGAGAAAACGGTGGGTTTCGATTGGATTTATTGTTGTTGTGGTTGTTTTGTTTTTAATTTTAAGAATTACTTGTGTTGGATATTTGTGGATATTTGGATTTTTGAATGTTTACTGAATAATTTTAGAATTTACTTGAATGATTATGATTTAAGCGTGAGGAGCGATTGCGTTTATTGCACACTGCATGTGTGCGACATCAGGAATTGTATCGGTCGGCGATGTGCGGAAAAGGTATCGATAGGCACTTGTTCGCTTTGTAAGTTGACTTGACTTGTTCTTTTTTTTGGTCAGCTGATGGAATTGGAATTTGTTTTGTGTTTCTTTTACTCGGAAGTGGGCAAATGCGCGTTATTCCGCTACTGTGATATATCGGTAGTAGCGGAATAGCGTGCGATTACCTCTGTTTCTACTGTATATTTCATTGATCAAGGAACAGTCCCGAAAGGTGTACATTTTTAGTGGATAGTTTACCTGTTTCTATACCTAAAACTGATCCTGAGCCTACGATTCTAACGATACGTCCAAGTTCGATGTAGACAACACTGCAAAACGCATAGCTTTTGGAATTGTTCCGGCATGATTTTGTTTAGTGTATGAAACCACAGAAGCTAGAAGAACAGATTCCTTCTGAAGATTCTCAAGATTACCACAATCTAAGGGTTTGACTGCAGTGGATGTTCTATCTGTTTTTCCAACAAGGGACTGAGCGATTTTGAGTTATTTGGAACGGAACTATGATACTATGATCGTTTCATGGTTCATTACGTATTCTATTCAGTTGCTTTATTGTTCATCTAGTTTCATCTTTATTATACTCACGTCTCAAGTCAGAATCATTTGTTCGTTATTGAAAGTGAATTTATTTTTCATTGAATTGTTTGCAGATACGTTGTGAAGCGTTATCTGGAAGAGGAGTCGCCGTTCCTAGATAAGGTCTTCCCACCCACTTACACACTGTCGACCAGTCAAACACCGTTGTATCAGTGCTGTGAGGAGTCAAAACTTATGACGCCCTATCAGAAGGCGACATTCGTCAGTGCCGGAGGAGGTTTCGGACCGGTCGCTGATAATGGCTACGGAATATCGTACAATATTGCTGGTGAAGATCAAATCTCGTTCCATATTTCGTCGAAGAGATCAGCGGAAAACACGGTTTGTTTTGGAAATTCAAATTGATTCTGATGATGGCTTTTTCATTTTTTCTATTGAAATTGCTTTCGTTGATAAAACTACTGCTAACAGTACTGTTCTTATCGCTTTCTCGCTTGTTTATCAGGTGTAATATGAGGAGATCGTAATCATTTTTTGATGGTGATCTTGGCTGATCAAGTAAACTAATGGAAGTGAAAACATGAAAGATTTGCAGTTGTGGTAGAACTGAATAATTATTGAAAAATTCATCGTCTCGCATCCCATATTCTCAATTGTATATCGATCATAACTCGATATATGAGGAGATAAGTGATCAATTACAAAGTGATCAATATTAAGTGATCAATTTTTTCTTCGTTTTAGAGTTCGGCTGGATTTCGTGATGATTTGGTGAAGAGTTTACGTGAGATGCGTGATTTGTTTCTTGCTGACACCATTGAGATGAATGGAAAAGTATAAACAATTGACGATTCAAGGAATTGATGGAGTGGAATCAATTTTGTTGGTTATTTTGAATGATATATTTAGAGAACTTAAAGAGAATCCTAAAAATTGGATTTATATCATTCGTTTGTGATTTTATGTTTTTGGATATACGTGTTGTTGAATTTTAATGTGAAGTGACACTTTCATGTCGAATTTAACTTTTGAACTTAATTCTGTCATTTTGCTCCTATCGGATTCAGTTTCGGTAGCAATATCTTTTTTGTTGTTTGTTTTGTTCGGTTTTGATGGATGAATGTTCATTTTGTGAAAATATATTTTGGTGAGTCGAGAGTTTCGACCGTCGTCCTTTTAATGAGTGTTTGATGGTGATGTAAGACAGATATGGATGGATATAGATGCGATATTTTAAAGTAGAGTGAGGAACGTTCAAGAGAGATGATCAGTGTTCTGCGATGAATAGCAGTTCTGGAAAGGGCTCGTGCAGGAGAAACATTCCGAAAGGAGAGATTTTAATTGAGAATCTTATTGAGAAATCTGAAAATTGAGGAACTATTGAATGAAAGATTTGACTTCTTTACTAGAAAGTAGATGGAAAATTGCGCGAATGAGTTGAAAAATGCTGATTATTTTTGAAATGAGTAACTGAAAATTCTCATTCCTCTAAATAAACGAAAAACTCCTTTGCATATGCTATTGTACGGTATCAAAAATTCTAAAGGAAACGGACCGTTCTGAAAGAGAAATTCTCATTTGCGTTAATCATTCGTAATGCATTTTTCAATCCTTATTAAGATTGCTTTTCATTTCATTTTGGTTTGATTTACGCATTTTGTTGTCACATATTGTTTGTTATTGTTATCTGATTAGAGTTATCTGATTGTAATCTGATTTAAGAATGAGATTAAGTTAAGTTGTGTTTACGTTTAGATTAGCTATTTGATGGTGTTACGCTCATTATTATTTTTTATTTGCTCACAGCTGAAGATTTCTAATGCTAACTGCGTGAATTCTTACGATTCGCTAAGCTGTAGAACGTTTCGGTATTCGATCTTCTTAGTTCTTTACTTACTTCTTTCATCGGTCAGTTTTTTGTTAATTCATATATTCCTCTACAGGTTTGTTTTGTTATTCCTCCTTTGTTTTCTTTTGAAATTTTCATTGATCCATTAAATTGTGTTCGATTGAATCACCGTACAGTTAGGTGAAAGGTGAAATTTTTACAACAGTTTCATACTGATCATACAGGATTCGGTTAGATCACGAATTCTATCGTTCGATTTTGGCATCGATTTGGATACTTTGTTTGGTTCACATTTTAATTTGTCACATTCAATAGTTTGTTGTACGGCTGAATTGTATAGCAACAGATGGATGGTTTGATGCAATGACGATATGTTTTCATTGATAGAAATTGTCGTAATTTTTCAATGCGAAACCGAGTTAGGATACTTGTAAGATTAGGTTTAAGGTTGACTTCGTGATGGCTGTTTCGAAAGGTGAAAATACACTTTTGTAGTTGCGTTGTACATATTTATATAATTGATGATGGATGCTATTTGCTCGAATTTTTATTTATTCTGTCTTCGATTGAAATTTCGTTTTTATTTGTTGTGTGAATAAAATGCTTCGCATATTTATGAATTTGCTCAATTTGTTTGCAGTTTCAATTAGTCAATGAGGTGAACAAATCCAGAGAAGATAACTTGTCATATCCATAGGAAAACAGATTAGGATTGGATGTTGAAGGAAACCTTGAAAAGAATGGTATCTTGAGAGGGGTTTTTCACGAAATTCTGTACGGGTTTCACCACTTTTAGCTGAAATTATATCAGTTAAGTTTGTCAGTGTGTGCAGATCTTGCCTGTACAGTCATGGTTTTTTATGCTGTTCATGTAGAGGTGATTATGAGCTTTGAAAAAATTCAATACAATTGCGGCTTTATGTCGATTTATTTCTGGTCATTGGATTGTACCGGTGGCATCCGGACGAAACTGTAGGTCGGTCAGAATCCGGCGGAATTCGCATTTCAAAAATCCAGCATTCGGAATTCCATCGACTTTTGGAATCGCTCGGTCGGGATCCGAATGTCGAAATTCCAAAAGAAATTTGTGGGATATTTCCGACCGAACATCGGTCTGATGCCATCAAACAGAAAAAAACTCAGTAGAGCAATTGAGGTACTTGAACGACATTATACGATTTATTTATCCAGATTAGAAACATAAAAATGTGAAAGCAATGAAACAAATTTATGCATAAAGCATAATAATATCAATGATAGTAATACCTGCAGTTATAATATCAATTAAAATATAATAGTAACGAAAACAATGACAATGACAATAAGAAAAGATTAATTAACAGCGATAACTATTAAGTTGTTCGATCATTTGTTCTGATCCGAGCTTCTTTTCTGCTGTGAACGCCCGACCTGTCCACATCAGCTAGGTCAATCTCTCTGACATCCAGCTCCTCCAGTTTGAGGAAGGCGCACTCCATATGATGTTCCGGATTAGGGTCACTTGTTATTTGCCCCGCGGTTGTTAGTATTTTAGGTCGTTTGATGTTGCTTGCCGTCTTGTTAATAGTTTCACACTTGGAGCAACGGTAGTACCGTTTCTGACCGTGACCATGGGTGAAACGGCACACGCGACAACTGTTATCACTCGTCTTGACCACCAGTGAATTGTCTTTTCCTCGGAGTGATAACGTTGTCTGAATATTGTTCGTGGCACTCACCTACAAATGAGCAAAAGTAATGAATGAATAATACGAGTAAAGTAATAAATGCTAAATTGTGATTTCATGTTAAGTGTATACCTGCAGTTCGTCACCATTTGCGCCTTCCGTATTGCGCTGACGTTCGGCTCCGTCGTCGTCCTCCAATTGGTTCTGTCATCGTCGCTACGCAAACCGTATTCACTGCTGTCATCGTTGCTGCGTCTTGAGTGGACACATCGATATCGGTCATTGTCCCGACGTCGCAAGAAGTAATCGCCGTATTCGTACCAATGCTTCGGAACGTTTCTGAAGAGGAGGAAGAACAAGAAGAAGCAGTAACAGAAGAAGAACCAGAAGAATTAGAAGAGGAAAAAGAAGAATAAGAGGAAGCAGATGTAAACTTCCCAGCGTTCAATTTCTTACGAGCCTCAGATAGGATCCGTCGGCGTTTGTAGTCACCTTTGGCCATAGCGATAGCGGTAGATTATTCTGATTTTTTTCAATGGTATTTAATATGGTGTTTGAGAATCGGGAGCTTAAATACAGCTGCGACTGTAGAAAACTTAAAAGGAGGAGCAAACTGTTGAGGATTACTTAGGTCACGGATGATATCAGGAAAAAGTACACACTGAAGATATGCTGGAAAAAAAATACATTAGTCTCATGGATTAGTCGGGCCAATTGAAATGGCAATCAACAACACTAATGCGGCAGACAACAGCGACAGTGTCTTCAGGCTGTAATTACTGCTTGCCCGTTAGCCATTTCAGTGGACTGAGGACATTAATGTGACAAACAACAGTGGAAACTGCCTTCAGGCCATCATTATTGCTTGCCCGTTAGTCATTTCAGTGAACTGACAATGAGCATACAGTATTTTTGGTACTTTTTTCGTTCAACTGCAATTTTTTCACAACTTTTTCACTTTCGAACCCTCATAACTCCCGAAAGTGTACTTCTATATCTACGGAACTAGCTCATCTGATAGAGTTTTTCAAGGTCAACATGTGCAAAGTCACTTTGCTCAAATTTCGTTTGTTCACCTTGAAATTTGGTAATACATAAATTGCCTTTCATTTTCGCCCAACATTTTCCAATTTGAGACTACTCCAGTTCTTTTTATAACTGACACTCCTCAGAACAAGATAATTCATATGATAGAGAATTTTATTCTCTACAAAATGGTCACAATTTCTTCAATCATTGTGCAATGCATTATCCTTCAAAACGGTCCTCTTACCGATATACCATCGGTATAAATTTTGCTCGTTCAATTGCTCAATCACACGTTGCAATGCGATTTCGCATGCCCTTGGCTGACTCCGCTCCTGCGCTCATCGTCAGAGGCGTTTCTATGGCGAAGTGCGACGACGACGTTGTCTCATCATTCTAATCAACTAATAAATGATTTTCGTTTACGCTGATAACAGTTTATCAGTTCATTGAAATAGTTGAATTTTCGTTATCTTTCGATTCACTATCACCTGATTATTTTCTTTCACTGCTCAGTGTTTAGGCAGGAGTAATTCTGGTCTCTCGGTCGCATTCAAATACCTGTTTAACGTGAGTATTACGTTAATAAGAGGCATTGATTCGTTCTAGTTCATGGTGTAAAGTGGCTATTTAAAGTGATTGTGTACTATCGATTGAATGTAGACTCATCAAACTCTAAGCAGAGTTTAAGTCGAAACTGATCGTGATTAGTGAAGCCATTGATTGATAATTGTTGTTGTGTTTTGCGGTGCGTCGTTTAAACGTGTTCTTTGATTATCCAGTATCGAAGGTTATTCGTTAATGTTTCGTGTGGAATTTAGATAACTTGGCTGTGAAATTTGTTCGAAAGTCAGAGTGGGTAAATCTTATTCAAATGGCGCTGTTTTCGTTGGAGATCTTCAGTTGCAATACAAAAACACCGAATTCGATTGCAGTTATCGAAAATGTAATTCAGTTACTTTCATTTCACGCTTTCGTCCCTTCTTTTCATTCCCATTGACACGTGGTCATGGCAATTTCGAGAAGAGGGCAGTAGTGCGCTATTCCGCTACTTTACTACTAAAAAAATTGTGGAGTGCGAAACAGCACACTATTGGCCACCCCTGGTAATTTCCTATTTCCTCGATTGAATGTTTGATTCCGGAATTAAGGATTTTGAATTTCGTATTGGTGAATGCTACGAACGGCAGCATCATAGGCAATGTATGACAATTTCAATGAATTAATTGTGTTAGAATTTGAATGTTATGCGATAATGAATGTGAAAAATTGAAGGGTTTTCTGATTCAACTATTACATTAATTGCTCGCAACAGGACGTAAACGTCCATGTAGGATTCATAAAACTCTGCTTTAAAATCATGTGTGTCTGTTTCTAATTTCATATTTTTGTCTATTTAGGTGACTTCCGAAGATACGGTTCTCTCAATTAAGAAACGAATTGCTCAAAAAAGTTTGTTTTCTCATTCTTTTACGTTTCATTGTTCAGTGCTTCGTAATATTCGCCAAGTTTTTTCATGTTGTAACCATTTTCTCAAATAATATCTGATAATTTTGTTCAATTGCAACTTTTGGAACAGATTTGGAAGTTATGAAAATGCAGTTTTGCTTCAGTTTCATTACTGAATGATATCTTATAGAGAAAACCCTGTCGGTGGAACGTCAGTCGTTACGTTTGGACGTGAAAGGGAAAGGCTTGAAGGATGATCAGCACATTGGCGAGTTGAATCTTCCATCGGAAGGCGCACAGCTGTTCGTGAAGGATCTCGGCCCTCAAGTTGCTTGGAAAACGGTGCGGTGCATTTTCATTGCGAAATTTGTTTCATTTTCGAATTATCAATGCTGAAAACAAGATCAGTTGAAAATTAAGAGTGAAGATCAAGGAATTATTCGAGAAATGGATAGTTTTTTAAATTCTATTCAAAGTTATTTAAATTTTAGGAGAGAATCGTAAGAATATTTTGAGATCTCTTAAAAGAAGTGGTAATTTTCGTTTTTAATTGTAACAGCTGCTTAAACTTGTTGCATTCATGATTTTATTGGTATCTTCTACCGTCATGAATTGTGAGCAATTCATTATATTTATTATTAAATGATGACTGAATTGATATTTTAGGTTTTCTTAGCAGAATATGCGGGCCCATTGTTCATCTATCCGATGTTCTACTTTAGACCGTCGATCATTTATGGAGGTGTGTATTGTTTAATGGCTTCATTCGATTTATTTTTGTTGTGGAAATTTTTTGACTGGACATTTATTTATTTATTTATTTAATCAGCATTTACAATAACTCATTACGAGTTATGCCTCTCTGTAATCACCAATATGAACGATATTACATTCTTCTTTTCTTGATATTCTTCTTTCCGCGCATCTGACGATAATAATGTTGGGAATCATCTGTCTTCATAAAAGTCTGACAATGAGGTTAATTATTGGTTTGATGAGCGCAGAGGTTCTGGGCTACCCTGCATATTCCCAAACGATTTTGGGGAATGGGACTCAAAATGAAGACTGGATATTATTGTGAACACTGTTGTTGTTGTTCATATCACTGGTCCATTCGTGCAGTTTATTAATTGTGCAATCATAATGTTCGGTTTTGACGAAAGGATTGTGTTATCGCATCAACTTTAAGAGAAATCATCAATGCCGATCGCATTCCCAGTTACATTGGCCGTGATCTGTTGGTCAGTTCATTATGCGAAACGATTGTACGAGACGCAGTTCGTACATCGATTCAGTAACGCTACAATGCCTAGATTCAATCTGTTTAAGGTAAGTTTTTGATGATTCTCATTTATAATTACTTATTATATCATTTATAAGGCTAACGTCGATCAGACGCTAAAATAATGATCAATAATGTTGTGTGATAGGAATTTTAAATAGTGTAAATAATCTGCATGAATTCCTCTTCACAACATATATTTATGATCGTGTCGTTATTTATTTATTGATTTTTCTGCGTTTTAATTTGATAACACACGAACGAATATTCAGAATTGCTGTTATTATTGGGGATTCTGTGCGTACGTGAGCTATTTCATCAACCATCCACTTTATACACCTGCATCGTTTGGGACTGTTCAGATTTTGTCTGGTCTGATTGGTTTTGTGGTATGTGAAATGGGTATGTTGTTCGGAATATTGTTGTTGTTGTTGTTGATGATCTTGGAATTGCATCTGAAGAGTGGATTTGGAAATCGCGATCGATTTAACACTTAGCTGATCGATCTTGTACTGATTATGTGGAAGATATTCAGTGAATATTAGATTGGAATTAAAGTGTAGGTTGAGCTGATTACAGTAAGGTCGAATGCATTGAATTTTTGATTGGGTTTGTGATTGCTTATTATATTGTGCAGTGATATTATTGCGCAATGTTTCATTGATTCTTCACATATTTGATAAGCCGAAAATGAAGTATGCAGTTGTTTGATCGTTATATTAAGTGCAGCAGTTAGAATGTGATAGAATGAAATGGAATGCGAATATTGAATTATGAAGAGTCATTGTTGTTTGAAATAATCCATCAATTGTCTTAAGGGAATTTCTCGATTCACACATTACTCCGTGACCTTCGGCCAGCTGGCAGTAAGGAGCGTCGTGTGCCGTATCCAAATGGTAATCCACTGACGAGTTTGTTTAATTTGGTCAGTTGTCCGAATTACACGTATGAAGTGGGATCGTGGATCGGATTCTCTGTTATGACACAATCCTTACCAGGTTATTTTCGCTGTCGTTTAATGTGATTGTTATAGATTTATCATCCAAACGTTACTAAATGGCTTATTGTCATTATTGTTCTTATTATATTTATCAGTGTCATTTATTGTTATCGCATCAATTTGATGAGCAAGTAAACATTTTGATAGCCTGGTCAATCCGAATAATCCAGATAAATTATCCAGATAATTTGTTGTTATCGTTATTGTCATTGTTATTATTATCATCGCTAGTAGCATTATTTGATATTTGATCCATGTTTCAGCACTTCTATTCACCATTGCTGGTTTCGTACAAATGACGATCTGGGCGAAAGGCAAGCATGTGGCTTATCGCAAACAATTCTCAAACTATCCTCGCGAACGTAAAGCGATTGTTCCGTGGCTTATTTGAATTAAGGTTTTGAGTATTCGATATATTCATTGTTGTGGGGTTCATTATAGTATTATGTGTAACATTTGACTAATGAAATGCTGAACTAGCATTTGAGTTTTTGAGTTTTTTTGTTCACGAATGAAGTTTTTGAAATGAATCTTGTAAATGTGCAAAATTCATTGATGAAAATATTCCGTTGTGAATTCCTATTGTCGTTGCCATTCTATTTGTTGATTGACTGCATTTATGGATGATTTTGTTTATTGGTTTAGAATATTGTTGTTGTTTGGATATGCAAGAAATTGAAAGTTTCATTGAGAATGAGTTTAATAGTTTAATTTGATTCGTTCGTTTGATTTGAGTATAGTTAATGAGTATAATTGGTTGATGAAAAAATCCAATATTTATTGAATTTCTGTGCGAGTACTAAGGAAACTAACACAATTTGGTGTTTGTTTGGGTAATGATGATAATTAATTGAGAAATTTATCAGTTGTCGTAATGGTGTCGTGTTTTTGATCCTGAAAAGACATAAAACATAAAGACTTATGTTGATTTTTGTTTGTTTTTGTGTTGCAGAGTCGTTGTAATTGTGATTTGTTGACGAATTTTGTGATATTCATTAAGCAAAGCGATGACATTAGCATGACACAGTGCTTTGTCGTTAAGTAATTGTTACAATTGATTTGTGATCGCTTATTTGGTAATTCAGAATAAATATTTCGTTGTTTATCATGCAAAATATCGTTGTTGTGTTACTGAATGATATTTTTGAGTTATTGTTCTAAAGTTATATCTCGCATTATGCAGTGGAACATTTCCATTATCAACTCTCAATGTCTAATTTCGAGTTATGATGGCTGGGCGTCATGAAAACTTTATCTAGTTCGGAAAGAAAAGAAGATGATTGAAGGGGAAGTTTCATTGACGTGAAGGATTTTATTGTGAATTTAGTGAATTGAAAGGTGGTTGATATTCAAGCACTCGAGAGCCATCGTTTAAGAAAGTTGAACATTTTATATGAAGAATCTGGAATTGAATCCGTGATTATGAAAGAATAAAACAATTTTAAAAGGTTGCAATGAATAGGGTTGAACTGATAGGGTTGCACTGAACCGATCTCAGAAATATGTGATTTACTAGCGATTAATTTGTAAAAATAATATGTTTTATTGATTAGGTTAGACTGTCAATAGTTAAGTGTAAATGTGAGCCAGTAAAAATTGATAGATGAGAATCGTTAGTATCAATTGAATGGCTATTCAGCAACAATGAACGGTCTAGAATGGCAAGCCGTCCTACTGTGCGGTGGTATGGGCAATCGAATGACCGAACTGACGGATCGCATTCCAAAATGTATGCTACCAATCGCTGGCATACCGATGTTTTGGTATCCGTTGAATTTTATCCGGAGAAATGGCATTAATGGTTTGTATTCAATGCACACTTCTTGTTGCTATTATTCAATTCATTCATGTGGATTCGTACAGAAAGTCGCCTTCTGGGTCTAGAAATATATCCTTGCGCTATACATTATCAGTGTTGCTGCTCATTGTAAGATGTTTGTTCGTAGTCTACAAGATGTAACTTTTTAAAGACTATTCTGAATTCTAAAAAAGTTCTTAAGAAGTTATGTCCATCTTTGGAGAAAATATAAAAAGTCTACTTGTTGTGTGCAATATTCTCTGAAGGCAGTCAATCTGGTGATGTGGTACTTGAGAATGACATGAATGGGATTTTGAATTGATCAAATTCTATGTCAATGATTCATTTCAGATGTTTTGTTTGTGGTCAGCGAACGGTTATTACCTCAAGTGAAACAACTTATAAATGGGAAACAATTACCACCGTTAGGCGATGAACTCAACATTGAATATATACCGTTGTCGAGTGCAGCTGAGGAGTGGGGCACGGCCGATGTATTGAGGCAAATTGAGCCGAAAATTAAGGTCTCTTGATTGGTATCTTGACAATGACCTGACAAGGAATTCACTAATCGTAAGATGCTCCAATTATAAGGAAAAGCTGTAGAATTTTTATGTTTCATGAATAGATTCGAATTATTTTTTGATGTTTACATCGTTGATGCTTTGGAATGTTCTGTTTCATGTAATGGACTTATCAGTATTAAGTTTTGGTGATTACGATGAATATTTTAGAGTGATTTTGTTGTCGTGAGTGGAGATTTTATATCCGATATGAGTCTTGCACCATTGATGAGCATGCATCGAGCCAATGATTCGTGTTTGACGTGCGTTTTTGCCGAGAACTTTATCACAGGTTCCGTGCCTGGACCGAAGATGAAACGATCTAAAGGTATTTTCGGTTTTGTTATTTTTGTTATGTTGGTTGTTATTATTAGTATAATTTCTTCATCATCAGTATAATTGCTCCATCATTCAATACTGTTGTCTAGTTGTTATGTTCGCTCAGGTCGAGATTTCGTGGCTTTATCCGAGAAGAATCAACTGCTTTTCTTGGGATCTGAAGAAGATTTCGATGATACAATCCCAGTTAATTCACATTTATTTTCGAAGTTGGTTATCATTTTCATAAGGCGTTTGTTTTGTTGTTACGAATGAATGCATCGAGCGATTCTTTTGAATCACTTTCATTGGAACATCATAATATTTTGAGTGATATAGAAACGGAATTAATGAGTTAAATTGAGTTATATCAATTCGCATTGTTTTTTCGAAATTGAGTTAAACTGGCGATGAATAATATTACATTTGTACATTCTTTGAACATTTTCATCATTTAGTTTTTATTTGAGTTTGTTTCATCTTCAATGATGTTTCATAATTTCATATCCTAATTATTGCGTTGGAGGGGGCTTAGTATTAGTCCAGGCTCGTCAGTATTGGGCTTGGGCGTAGTCATTAGACTTGGACATCAGTATGGAGAATGTGCCGAAAACGTTGTTGAAGTCGTAACATTGTCGTTCAACCTTTTATGTTGTGAAAAGCATTCATTGTATTTTGAAGTTAGTGTTGCGTTTTAGATTCAGAAATGTGAATTTAACAGCGAAATGCAATGATTGTCATGTATATGTGATGAAACGATGGATCATTGATATCGTCAAACGGCAACGTTTACTATCGTCGATTAAAGCCGATCTGATACCATATCTTCTGGAACGACAGTACACGCAGTTGGAATCTGGTACGTGCAGGTTCTTCATGCAGGTCCTCATGGAAAATGCGATAGAATGCAAAAAAAACGCATGTTTTCATGCAAAATGCGATTAATTTCATTGCATTGGAGCAATTTTTTGCCGAAAGCAAACGCTGTGGCTTGAGACATTCATTTGAAACGTTGTTTTTGTGATTCGATTCGATTGCAGTCTTCGGCATTTCTGATCGAAAAAGATTTATTGAAAGTATTCGGAGGAATTATGTGATGAATATAAATTGGGAAGGCAGATATAATAATAATAATTTTAGTCTGGGTTTTGGGTCATTGAAGAAGAGCGATTGTTTTTTTTGCAGAATTGATACCGCACGTTGAAATCGATAAATTAACGGAACTTGCAAATCAGTTCAGTTTCGGTACTCCAATAGCGCCTCAGATACCGCAACTACGTTGTTTCGCTTATATAGCAACACCGGAAAATGGTTCCATTATAGCGCATGTGAATAATATTGGTACTTATTTCGAGGTTAACAAAGCGGTTGGTTTTGATTTGCATGGAATTTGGTGTTTATTTATTCTATTCGGTTTATTTACTGATTAAAATCGCGCGTTGAAATAATTGGGAATGTGCCTTGAAAAATTTTTCTGCCTTGCGCAAAACTCGTTTCCAAACATTCAATTCAGTGCTCACATGAATTGCAAATAGATTTGTTCTAGTTGAGAAGAGAAATGTATCCAAAGCATTTAGGGATTTGTTATTATATCTTATGGTCATATGATCAGTCAAATTGCGTTCAAGGACCTTTTGAATAAATATTATTGCATGAAATCAATCGAATCAATCAGTCGAAAAATAATATTTATATTCGTTGATTGAACATAGAATATTTTAATTGTATAAATATCTCGAGAAGTTGTTTTGCTTTTTGATGACGAATCAATTTTTACAAATTCATTTAGAGTTCGCTTTCATTTTTGGGGTGTTTGCATTTTCAGATAATCCGATTTTTGCACTGTAAATTCAGTGATTCATTCCCGCACGGTCTAAAGATGGACCAAAATATAAGTGAAAGTTATGTGAATAAAACAGTAAGATTTCTGGATGGAGCGTCAACGTTACGGACAGATAGGCCGATTATTAAGAGGTCAGTGGTGGGCGCTGGATGTGAGTTGGGAATGCGAGTGAGGATAACGAACTCGTTGATTATGGATTCGTGCAAAATTGGCACTGGGTAAGGATATTCTCTGGAATGAGATTGCATTTTTGTTTCGTTGATTTCTTCGTTGATGTTTTCATGAGAGCGATTGACATTTCGAGCGATTCTCTTTACTCTTTTGATTGTTTCGTTGACTTTTTAAACCATAATGGACATTTTTGCGTTTAGGATTTTGAATTCAATTCAGAATTGAAATGTGAAATTCGAAAATTTTGATTCATTTCGATGTCAATTCGAAAGAGATAAAAATTTTGCAGTGTTCAAATAACGAACACGATTGTGTGCAGTGGTTGTGAGATTGAAGAAGGCGCACAGATAATGTCATCGATTGTAGCCAATCAACAGAAAATACCCTCCAACGGTAATTTCTTTGATATGTTGAAATGTGGATTTTTATTGTGGTGGCTTCCTTGAAGAGAAAATCGGGTTGATGAATATTGTTGGATGGGAAAGTGTCGGATTTTGAAAGTAAGAGTGAGCGTAAGGCTGAGACCAAATACTAGGCCAAGCTTGAGCCCAGATGTTGGCCTAAGGCAGAGCCTGAAGTCAGCTTAATCGAATTTGAATTGTTGGGTTTAGGACATTTTTACATTTGGGGAATTCTGAATTGTTTGAGGAAGTGATATCAGTTTGGTGATTGAAACATTTCAATTCTGTTTTTGTGTTGGTTTATTTAAGACAATGACGAGACATTTTTAATTTTTACTGGTTATTTGTTGCAGCGAACATTCAAAATGAATTGGTCGTACCGGAGAATGAAATGGATATGGAAGATTGATGATGAAGTGATAAGTGTTTCCATAAGTCGGCGGCAAGGCCTAATCATTGCTGATCAGAATTCCGATCGAAGCGTTCTGACAGTCGGAATAAAACTAAATTATAGCATATTGCTTTCATAAAATGCGAACCATAAAACGAAGGGTATTTGATGAACGATAAAGCTGACCTGTACAAGTTGCGAATACAACACAAAATATGAGAGCATCAAGAAGGGTTGACTTCCGTGAAAACAGGAGGCGATCTATCATGAGAAGAGCGCATTTGATCACTGATTGAATATGTACACGACTGTATCGATGAGAACTGTTATAAAGTCAAGCAACGCTCTCAAATGAATGGTAACGATGACGAAACTTGAAATTCTTAATTTCCACATTCACTTCAATTATCCTTTCACTTTTTCTTTCTCACCAAAAAAGATCCAAAACGTTCATAACAGAAATGCCTATCACGTAAGCATATCCACAATTATGAAACGTTTTCAATGCCTAAATCGAAATTTGAATTCATCAACGCACAAGTAGATGATACATAAGTGAGAAGTTTTCTCCAATAAAATGAACGAAGAAAAAAATTGGAAAGATTTAATGCTGAGAAGTATAATTTTGCTGAGAAGAATAATTTTCCAGTGACTGGTTAAGTGAGTGATTGGTTGAAAACGTTACTGAAACAGCTGAATTAGATGCTCGAATAGTTGTCAGTAGCACCACGAGGACTATTATGGATGGATTCAGTGAAGCAGTCGATTACATGATTTATTCAAAGGATAGAAAAAGCACGAAAGGAATATAAAACAATGCGAAAGAAACTGAAGAAGAATAAGGAATATTCAATGAAAAGATGTTTGTAAGATGCGAAACGGCAACAATAAGTTAGTCGATAGGATATGCGAAGCATATAGATGCATATATGCAGAGTACGATGAGGATGCTTCAATGAGAATTAGCCATAAAAAAGCATATGTTGCTGGAGCACTTATCGAACACCATCCTTCAACATTCATGTCGCATACCAATCCGACAGCACGGGTGTTCGAGGTATGTCACATTCGAATACATCGAAGACATTTCATTACATCAGCACTATTCGTTGCTTTCTGTATACATATATATTCACATTTGAATATATATATATATATATATATATATATATATATATATATATATATATATATATATATATATATATATATATATATATCAAATGTGAATATAAGGTGCACTAGAAGGAAAACTACCTAAAAAAGAAGAAATATCTTTAAAAAATTGAAATTTTGTTTAAAAAAATTGAGCTGAAATGCTCGCCGTCGAGGAACACGGGGAACGGTCATTCCCCGACGGGGACCCCCCGCGCAATTTGCCCCCGATTTTTTCGCGGGGACCCCCCTCCGTCCAATTTTCTCCCCGCGGAGACCCCCTCCGTCCAATTTTCTTCCCACGGAGACCCCCCCGTGCGAAAAACTGCTCCCCGACGAACACTACTTGTAACCGCAAGAACTCACCAAGACGGTGAGTTCTTGCTTCACATCACTTCACTTCTTCAGCTTCACTTAAATTTGAATCACGTTCGAAATATCCTTTTGCTTGCTTTTATTTTTCTGACAAACCTACCTCTTAATTCTTATTGAAATTATGTTTAAAATATTAAAAGGTAAAAATTTTCACCGGAATTGAAGTTAAAATTTGTTCAGGTTCACACATTCAACAACTAGGGCTGGTTTGTGAATGAAGTACATGAGATGATACAAATGGAACGTAATATTTTACTGAAG